>CM046873.1:7813412-7847893 GCA_025617745.1 Heliocidaris erythrogramma | reverse complement strand
AGGACCAAAGAGAACCAATTGGAACCAGGCGAGTCAAGGTGACCAAGGTGAACCAAGGGGAACCAAGGTGGACCAAGGAGAACCAAGGGGAACCAAGGAAACCAAGGGAACCAAAGGAAAAGCAAGGAGGACCAGGAGAACAAAGGAGAACCAATGGGAACCAAGGAGAACCAAGGAGAAATAAAGAGAACCAAGGGAACCAAGGAGAAAGCAAGGAGGACCAGGAGAACTAAGGAGAACCAATGGGAACCAAGTAGAACAAAGGAGAACAAAGGGTAACTAAGGAAAACCAGGGAGAACCAAGGGGAACCAAGGTGGACAAAGGAGAACAAGGAGGACCAAGGAGAACCAATTGGAACCAAGGAGAGCCAAGGAGAACCAAGGGGAACCAAGGTGGACCAAGGAGAACCAAGGAGAACCAAGGAGAAATAAAGAGAACCAAGGAACCAAGGAGAAAGCAAGGAGGACCAGGAGAACAAAGGAGAACCAAGGAGGACCGCTGGGTTACGGCTTTCTGTGTTACTGGGTTACTTTTTGTCACATTCATACATACCTTAATTTTGAAATAAACACGGGTGATCTTTATCTTTTATCTCCACGAATTGAATTGCCATCTCGCTGGTTGTGCGGTGGGACACTGAATTTTGGCCAGGAGTTCCGGGGGAAACTGGTTCGGTGTTCCGTTGGCGTTGACGTCCGTTATTTCCAAAGCTAAAACTTGAAGGCCCTGTAAAGTAAAGAGCTTGCTATCAATGATAATCAACAATGCAATATTATCAATTATTACACATTATAGGTTACTTTCCAATAGAATAGAAGGAGAACAAAGGAGAACCAATGGAACCAAGGAGAACCAAGGAGAAATAAAGAGAACCAAGGAACCAAGGAGAAAGCAAGGAGGACCAGGAGAACTAAGGAGAACCAATGGAACCAAGAACAAAGGAGAACAAAGGGTAACTAAGGAAAACCAGGGAGAACCAAGGGGAACCAAGGTGGACAAAGGAGAACAAGGAGGACCAAGGAGAACCAATTGGAACCAAGGAGAGCCAAGGAGAACCAAGGTGGACCAAGGAGAACCAAGGGAACCAAGGAGAACCAAGGAGAACCAAGGAGAAATAAAGAGAACCAAGGGAACCAAGGAGAAAGCAAGGAGGACCAGGAGACCAAAGGAGAACCAGCGAGGATCAAGGAGAACCAAGGAGGACCACTGGTTACGGATTTCTGTGTTACTGGGTTACTTTTTACTTTTTGAGACATTGAGTCCCACAAGAAGGACATTGAGTCCCTTAAAAAGGATATCGCGTAGGAGAAAACAAGGCGAACCAAGGAGGACCCAGATGGACCAAGGAGAACTAAGGAGAACCAATGGGAACCAAGTAGAACAAAGGAGAACCAAGGGGACCAAGGAGAACCAAGGAGAACCAAGGAGAACCAAGGAGAAATAAAGAGAACCAAGGGAACCAAGGAGAAAGCAAGGAGGGCCAGGAGAACTAAGGAGAACCAATGGGAACCAAGTAGAACAAAGGAGAACAAAGGGTAACTAAGGAAAACCAGGGAGAACCAAGGGGAACCAAGGTGGACAAAGGAGAACAAGGAGGACCAAAGAGAACCAATTGGAACCAAGGAGAGCCAAGGTGAACCAAGGGAACCAAGGTGGACCAAGGGAACCAAGGGAACCAAGGAGAACCAAGGAGAACCAAGGAGAAATAAAGGGAACCAAGGAGAAAGCAAGGAGGACCAGGAGAACAAAGGAGAACCAATGGGAACCAAGGAGAACCAAGGAGAAATAAAGAGAACCAAGGGAACCAAGGAGAAAGCAAGGAGGACCAGGAGAACTAAGGAGAACCAATGGGAACCAAGTAGAACAAAGGAGAACAAAGGGTAACTAAGGAAAACCAGGGAGAACCAAGGAACCAAGGTGGACAAAGGAGAACAAGGAGGACCAAGGAGAACCAATTGGAACCAAGGAGAGCCAAGGAGAACCAAGGGGAACCAAGGTGGACCAAGGAGAACCAAGGGGAACCAAGGAGAACCAAGGAGAACCAAGGAGAAATAAAGAGAACCAAGGGAACCAAGGAGAAAGCAAGGAGGACCAGGAGAACAAAGGAGAACCAATGGGAACCAAGGAGAACCAAGGAGAAATAAAGAGAACCAAGGGAACCAAGGAGAAAGCAAGGAGGACCAGGAGAACTAAGGAGAACCAATGGGAACCAAGTAGAACAAAGGAGAACAAAGGGTAACTAAGGAAAACCAGGGAGAACCAAGGGGAACCAAGGTGGACAAAGGAGAACAAGGAGGACCAAGGAGAACCAATTGGAACCAAGGAGAGCCAAGGAGAACCAAGGGGAACCAAGGTGGACCAAGGAGAACCAAGGGGAACCAAGGAGAACCAAGGAGAACCAGCGAGGATCAAGGAGAACCAAGGAGGACCGCTGGGTTACGGCTTTCTGTGTTACTGGGTTACTTTTTACTTTTTGAGACATTGAGTCCCACAAGAAGGACATTGAGTCCCTTAAAAAGGATATCGCGTAGGAGAAAACAAGGCGAACCAAGGAGGACCCAGATGGACCAAGGAGAACTAAGGAGAACCAATGGGAACCAAGTAGAACAAAGGAGAACAAAGGGTAACTAAGGAAAACCAGGGAGAACCAAGGGGAACCAAGGTGGACAAAGGAGAACAAGGAGGACCAAGGAGAACCAATTGGAACCAAGGAGAGCCAAGGAGAACCAAGGGGAACCAAGGTGGACCAAGGAGAACCAAGGGGAACCAAGGAGAACCAAGGAGAAATAAAGAGAACCAAGGGAACCAAGGAGAAAGCAAGGAGGACCAGGAGAACAAAGGAGAACCAATGGGAACCAAGGAGAACCAAGGAGAAATAAAGAGAACCAAGGGAACCAAGGAGAAAGCAAGGAGGACCAGGAGAACTAAGGAGAACCAATGGGAACCAAGTAGAACAAAGGAGAACAAAGGGTAACTAAGGAAAACCAGGGAGAACCAAGGGGAACCAAGGTGGACAAAGGAGAACAAGGAGGACCAAGGAGAACCAATTGGAACCAAGGAGAGCCAAGGAGAACCAAGGGAACCATCTGGTACGCAAGAAATCTACGTAACTTCATTGTACATCACATGCAAAAATGTGCGTAATCAATGCAGGCATCGGTCTATGGTGTATGACATGTCAATGAAATATAGAAAAGAGTTGATGGAAATTATAAACAGCTGCCAAAATAAGAGGGACATGCCACTACAGCTACAGTTTAGCGCCATTATGAAAATGAACTATCCTTGAAAAGGTGCAAGAATCAAATGAAAATCCAGATACATGTAAGGTTTACCAAATGTAAGATTTTTAATCTAACAAAGATTAAGGTAAAATATTCAATATTAATTTAATGATTGTCATATGATTGTCGGGCGAAAACAGATCAATGCATTTTTAGCTAATTAATTATGCAATGATTTGCATATACACAGGAATAACTGAAAAAACGTTATGGGCTTCGAAATGAATAAAAACCCCACATATCTAGACAAGAGTACTGAGTAAAATTAGCCCCAAGTAACGTTAACTGTTAGCTTTTTATGAAGGAATTTAACTGTTAGTGTTAGATGCTCAGTAATGGCTTGCACAAGACATGAAATCATTTCAGGTACAATATTGTTAAGTACTATTCTATTCATTTCAAATATGTCACATTCATACATGTACATCTCCAGGTATTATTATTATCATTATTGGTGTTGGATGCTCAGTAATTCCTTGCACAAGACATGAAATCAATTCAGGTAAAATATTGTTAAGTACTACTATTCTGATCATTTCAAATATGTCACATTCATACATACCTTAATTTTGAAATAAACACGGGGGATCTGTATCTTTTATCTCCACGAATTGAATTGCCATCTCGCTCGCCGTGCAGTGGGACACTGAATTTTGGCCAGGAGTTCCGGGGAAAACTGGTTCGGTGTTCCGTTGGCGTTGACGTCCGTTATTTCCAAACAAAGCTAAGACTTAAAGGCCCTGTAACGTAAAGAGCTTGATATCAATGATAATCAACAATGCAATATTATCAATTAATCATGAATTTCTCAGATTGCAAGCTCTTTACCTTACCAATTAATTCTGATCGTCCTTTGGTGGAGTTCACGGCATGCTGAATTGTAGTCGCTTTCCTCTCGTACGCAGTAAATAGGTTTACATTCTCTGTGTATGACATGCAAAAATAAGCATAATCATTGTATGAACACCTGATTACAAATTCAATGAAATACATGTACATTTTGTTGATTTCTCATAGAAAATAAAACAGCAAACAAAGGGGGTGGGCCACTTATGCTGATGGTTTGTAGTAGGAAACTGAATTTCTTTTTTTTTTCATCTGGTACGCAAGAAATCTACGTAACTTCATTGTACATCACATGCAAAAATGTGCGTAATCAATGCAGGCATCGGTCTATGGTGTATGACATGTCAATGAAATATAGAAAAGAGTTGATGGAAATTATAAACAGCTGCCAAAATAAGAGGGACATGCCACTACAGATACGGTTTAGCCCCAGACTTCTGGGGAAGATGAGGGCTAGAGATAGGCCTGCATAACTAGAGTCCAGCTTTAATTATTCGCTGAATTAAACATAATTATGGTTTATAAGGTTTACCAAAATGTAAGATTTTCAATCTAACAAACATTAAGATAAAATATTCAATATTAATTTAATGATTGACATATGATTGTCGAGTGGAAACGGATCAATATATATTTAGCTAATTAAAATCTTGCCGAGGTGGTCGGCAGATGCCCCAAACATGTGGGCCCACCAGAGGAATATTTTAGGGACCACCTGGTCCTGTGCAACGATCCAGCGATGATGTACTACTCTGACACTTGTCACAGACTTGTAGTCCCATACACAGTTCCACAGGTTGGCACAGAGTTCTCCAAGTACCTCTTGACGTTCAAATGCTTCATCTCCTGTGTAGGTGGACGCAACAGACGGAAGATCCAACTTGTGTTCACCCTTGAGAACGATAGTGGAGGTATCCTTGGGAGGCAGGTGTTGGATGTGAGGGTGTGTGCCTGTCCTGGCAGGGATCGTAAGACTGAGGAGAAGGCCTTTGAGAAGTCCAAAGCCCAGCAGAAGAAACCCCTCAAGAGAGGTCCCAGCAAAGTTACATCTGTAGTGGGCCTTACGTCTTTCTCAAAGAAAGCAAAGAAAGATGAGGAGACCTTCTACATGGCAATTCAAGGGTGCGAGAAGTATGAGCTGCTGATGAAGATCAAGGAGAGCCTAGACTTGATGGATTTTGTTGCGCCCAGTCACGATCAGATCCACCAGTACAGACAACAGCAGGCTCAACAACAAATGCAACTGTGGAGGTGTTGTGGAGGTGTTGTGGATCAGTGGATGGCGAAAATGTTAATGTCCTTTGCTTAGCATGTGTGTGCGCTTAACAGGCGACTGGCTGGAATGCTCCCCAGGGAGTGGAGAATGTGCATACACTATGTGCGGGCGCTTTATACATGTAAATGCCAGGTATTATTATTATTATTATTGGTGTTGGATGCTCAGTAATTATTATCAATTAATATTATCAATTAATCATGAATTTCTCAGATTGCAAGCTCTTTACCTTACCAATTAATTCTGATCGTCCTTTGGTGGAGTTCACGGCATGCTGAATTGTAGTCGTTTTCCTCTCGTACGCAGTAAATAGGTTTACATTCTCTGTGTATGACATGCAAAAATAAGCATAATCATTGTATGAACACCTGATTACAAATTCAATGAAATACATGTACATTTTGTTGATTTCTCATAGAAAATAAAACAGCAAACAAAGGGGGTGGGCCACTTATGCTGATGGTTTGTAGTAGGAAACTGAATTTCTTTTTTTTTTTCATCTGGTACGCAAGAAATCTACGTAACTTCATTGTACATCACATGCAAAAATGTGCGTAATCAATGCAGGCATCGGTCTATGGTGTATGACATGTCAATGAAATATAGAAAAGAGTTGATGGAAATTATAAACAGCTGCCAAAATAAGAGGGACATGCCACTACAGATACGGTTTAGCCCCAGACTTCTGGGGAAGATGAGGGCTAGAGATAGGCCTGCATAACTAGAGTCCAGCTTTAATTATTCGCTGAATTAAACATAATTATGAAAATGAACTATCCTTGAAAAGGTGCAAGAATCAAATGAAAATCCAGACAAGGTTTACCAAAATGTAAGATTTTCAATCTAACAAAGATTAAGGTAAAATATTCAATATTAATTTAATGATTGTCATATGATTGTCGGGCGGAAACAGATCAATATATTTTTAGCTAATTAATTATGGGATGATTTGCGTATACACAGGAATAACTGAAAAAAACATTATGGGCTTCGAAATGAATAAAATCCCCACATATCTAATCTACACGAAAGTACTGAGGAAAATTAGCCCCAGGTAACGTTAACTGTTAGCTTTTTATGAAGGAATCTAACTGTTAGTGCTAAATGCTCATTAATGGCTTGCACAAGATATGAAATCATTTCAGGTACAATATTGTTAAGTACTATTCTAATCATTTCAAATATGTCACATTCATACATGTACATACCTTAATTTTGAAATAAACACAGGGAATCTGTATCTTTTTTTCTCCACGAATTGAATTGCCATCTCGCTCGTCGTGCGGTGGGACACTGAATTACGGCCAGGAGTTCCGGGGGAAACTGGTTCGGTGTTCCGTTGGCGTTGACGTCCGTTATTTCCAAACAAAGCTAAAACTTGAAGGTCCTGTAACGTAAAGAGCTAGCTATCAATGATAATCAACAATGCAATATTATCAATTAATCATGAATTTCTCAGATTGCAAGCTCTTTACCTTACCAATTAATTCTGACCGTCCTTTGGTGGAGTTCACGGCATGCTGAATTGTAGTCGTTTTCCTCTCGTACGCAGTAAATAGGTTTACATTCTCTGTGTATGACATGCAAAAATAAGCATAATCATTGTATGAACACCTGATTACAAATTCAATGAAATACATGTACATTTTGTTGATTTCTCATAGAAAATAAAACAGCAAACAAAGGGGGTGGGCCACTTATGCTGATGGTTTGTAGTAGGACACTGAATTTCTTTTTTTTTTTCATCTGGTACGCAAGAAATCTACGTAACTTCATTGTACATCACATGCAAAAATGAGCGTAATCGATGCAGGCATCGGTCTATGGTGTATGACATGTCAATGAAATATAGAAAAGGGTTGATGGAAATTATAAACAGCTGCCAAAATAAGAGGGACATGTCACCACAGCGACGGTTTAACCCCAGTTCTGGGAAAAATGAGGGCTAGAGATAGGCCTGCATAACTAGAGTCCGGCTTTAATTATTCGCTGAATTACATTATGAAAATGAACTAAAAGTGCAAGAATCAAATGAAAATCCAGATAAGGTTTACCAAAATATAAAATTTTCAATCTAACAATGATTAAGGTAAAATATTCAAATAAATATTAATTTAATGATTGATAATGATTGTCGGGTGGAAACAGATCAATATATTTTTAGCTATGGCCTAATTAATTATGTGATGATTTGCATATACACAGGAATAACTGAAAAAAACGTTTACTATAGTATAAGTTATGGGCTTCGAAATGAATAAAAACCCCACATATCTAGTCTAGATGAGAGTAGTAGTGCCCAAGTCTGCGCAGTGCCCATGTCTGCGCACACGCGTAACTGCGCGATTCTAATAAAACAAAACACGCAACGAACACAAACTTTTCATCTTTATCATAGCGATAAGTATTCATGCAAACACGAGTCATAATAATGAAAAAAAAATCTTATTTCAAAACTTTTATTATTCACAAGCCTCAAAATGTGGTCTTTCACGTCAAAACTCCCGAACTGCGTGTAAAATGAATGAGTGCGCAGACATGGGGCACCATTGTTTTTGCAATGTTGAAATGACACGGCACGGTCACCGCTTCTTGCGAAAATGGCATTGTTCTTGCTCTAATTTTGTCTAAATAATTTTGATGAGATTTTTTGCAGACTTACTCTTTGGAATATCAGGAATAATATAAAATTAAGCTTTAGACTTAGAGGAATATTGAAGAAATTCTTGTTCATTTTCAGGTCAAAACCTTAGGTGCGCAGACATGGGGCTCCCCATCGTCTGACTAAATTAGCCCCAAAAGGGCCCAAGTAGCGTTAACTGTATGTCTGTAGTGTGTAGTGTAGACTAGTAGTAGTGAGTAGTGAGTAGTGTTACTGTTAGCTTTTTAATGAAGAAATATTCTAAGTTGTAACTGTTCCTTGCACAAGACATGAAATCAATTCAGGTACAATATTGTTATACACTAGGCCTATTCTAATCATTTCAAATATGTCACAGTCATACATACCTTAATTTTGAAATAAACACGGGGGATCTGTATCTCCACGAATTGAATTGCCATCTCGCTCGTCGTGCGGTGGGACGCTGAATTTCGGCCAGGAGTTCCGGGAGAAACTGGTTCGGTGTTCCGTTGGCGTTGACGTCCGTTATTCCTTAACAAAGCTAAAACTTGAAGTTGAACTTGAAGGCCCTGTAACGTAAAGAGCAAGGTATCAATGATAGTCGACAATGGAATATCATCAATTAATCATGTATTTCTCAGATTCCTTGCTTTTTACATTACCAATTAGCCTAGATGTCAAATTTTGTTCTTAAAAAAGTTAAATTAGCACTTGTCCACACATACTCGTTACCAGGATTTTTATACAAAATTTGTGGTGTGCGTACGAGAACCACTTCACGCCATATTAACATACTTCGTATGAAACGGCCCGTACAAGACTATATTTCATTTGCGAGATTTTTATTCCGCCACTAGGTTAATGCACACGAAAGTACGATAATGCCTTCAACACATAACATGTCACAGAAAAAACCCGGAAATGTTTCTTAAATTAAAACAAATCCGGAATTCCGGAAAAATCCGGAAGTCTTACATCCCTGTAAACTCATCAAAAACATGAAACACAGATGATACATACATGAAATACATTAAATACAACGTAGTATGGGACTAATTGAAAAAACTGAATACGTTCAATTGCATCAGAGAATAGAGAAAGAATAGAGAAAAAATAGAGAGCTAAAGAGTGAGTTAGAGAGAGGGAGGAAGAGATTCAGTCTCATTTTGTGCTGTTGCCACCAATGAAAGTTCTGAATTGATATTTGGAACATCATGGGATTCGAACCCATCCAACATGCACAAAATGCAAGCAGAAAGATAGAAGAAATAATAAGAACGATATACATAATAATCTACAATTGTTTACCGATTGCGAGGAAGAAGCTTAATAAGATATTTTATATGTAATAATGTTTAGCATAAAGAGAACTGAGAAGATCTATATAATTTTAGGGCAATGAATATTAATGTAAACATACATGTACATCAATTTCTAACTATAATCAATCACTATTAATAACATGCACTAGAATTCAGAAAGCTGCATTCATCACCTCTCAATCTCAATCTCAATACTAAGACAAGTTCAATCATACAAGATAGTTTTACATTAAAATACAAGAGGATACAAAAATGAAGAGTTTATCTGAATTTTATGACTGATGCTTATTAAGACTTGTAAACACAAGCTCTGTATACTAACTACTTGAGTGTATTACAGGACACACTGCCTGTATGATGATCAATAACAATCAAACAATTTGTCACTTCAATGTATAATTACACAAAAATAACCATCACAATATCGACTAGTCAAAATATACTTGTCTGACACAAAAATTAAGGTTTGTTTCAGAAAAACTGCTAATAAAAGAAATATGCAACATTCTAAAAGAAATATGCACCTTTAAAAGAAGGCTGGCTGCATATTGATACTGTATAACCAGTAATGATTACACTTTGATAGTAAACTTTTAAAAGTGATATGATAAGAAGAATACCATTTGTATAGGCATTGGCAAAAAGGAGAAAATGCAAACTTCATAATCATACAAAACACTGTCCATGACAATGCAAAGGTTACACAACGTCATAAGATAAAAGAATGCACACAATGCAGGTTCACCAATACTGTATAACAGGTATAATGGTATTCACGTTCTAACTCACTTTAGATCTACATGTATATAAATGTTCTGAATTAAGCTGCCTTATTAGTAGACCAAAAGCTTCAGTCTCTCTGTATCGTCGGTTGTTCCGCTGAGACTTCGTCTGGCTCCACTAGACCTCCGTACATGGGGAAGGTTGAGAAATGTCAGAAAAATTAAAGATTTTCCCATAACAGACGGTTATAACCAAGGGGAAGCAAGGTGGACACAGGAGAACAAGGAGGAACAAGGAGAACCAAGGAGAACCAGCGAGGACCAAGGAGAACCAATGGGAACCAAGCAGAAACAAGGAGAGCCAAGGAGAACCAAGGGGAACTAAGGAGAACAAAGGGGAACAAAGGGGAACCAAGGAGAACCAAGGAGAACCAAAAAGAACCAAAAAGAACCAAAAAGAACAAAGTTACTGTGCTCAGAAATAAAAAGGCTATTATACTCTGTACAAAATTTAATTTTAAAATATACACTTTACACAAAGAAAATCCCATCAATTTCCATCTTACGGGATGTTTTGCAGGTCTACATGTCAAATATAGCAAAGAAAATAATAAATAAATTAATCATGATTTACTGGCAGGTGAAGTGTAGACCCTACACTTCGTAGATTAGAAGACGCATTTCTACGAAAGTACTCAAAACGTGAAATTGCACTGTGACGTGATTACCTGAGGGAACGTAGCAAGCCTGTGCATGTACATGTACACTATACACGTACATTACATTTACTCATACATTTATATGTACATGTTAATTTGCTTGGCCTAGTACAATGCAGGTCTACATCATGTCAAATATAGCAAAGAAAATAATAAATAAATTATAAGCCTCTGATTTCTGTATTGTACTCAACAAAAATAAGAATGATTGAACAATGAATTGTACTTTCATACTGCAGTGTGTCATGTACAAGTGCATTGTACGTGTTGTACAAGTACATGTACATGTACACTACATGCACACAACATGCACACTTTGTCTACTTGAATGTACACTACATGCACACTACATGTACAAGTACAAGTACAAGTACATGTAAATGCACATGTACAAATGGCTTGCAATGTTCGCTCACGTAGTCACGTCACGGCGCAACTGTAGATTAGAAGACGCATTTCTACGAAAGTACTCAAAACGTGCAATTGCACTGTGACGTGATTACCTGAGGGAACGTAGCAAGCCTGTACAAGTACATGTACATGTACACTATACACGTACATTACATTTACACATACATTTACATGTACATGTTAATTTGCAATGCCTAGTACAAATACAGGGCTATGTCATGTCAAATATAGCAAAGAAAATAATAAATAAATTATAAGCCTCTGATGTACTCAACAAAAATAAGAATGATTGAACAATGAATTGTACTTTAATACTGCAGTGTGTCATGTACAAGTGCATTGTACGTGTTGTACAAGTACATGTACATGTACACTACATGCACACAACATGCACACTTTGTCTACTGAATGTACACTACATGCACACTACATGTACAAGTACAAGTACAAGTACATGTAAATGCACATGTACAAATGGCTTGCAATGTTCGCTCACGTAATCACGTCACGGCGCAACTGTAGATTAGAAGACGCATTTCTACGAAAGTACTCAAAACGTGAAATTGCACTGTGACGTGATTACCTGAGGGAACGTAGCAAGCCTGTGCATGTACATGTACACTATACACGTACATTACATTTACTCGTACATTTATATGTACATGTTAATTTGCAATGCCTAGTACAAATGCAGGGCTATGTCATGTCAAATATAGCAAAGAAAATAATAAATAAATTATAAGCCTCTGATTTCTGTATTGTACTCAACAAAAATAAGAATGATTGAACAATGAATTGTACCTTCATACTGCAGTGTGTCATGTACAAGTGCATTGTACGTGTTGTACAAGTACATGTACATGTACACTACATGCACACAACATGCACACTTTGTCTACTTGAATGTACACTACATGCACACTACATGTACAAGTACAAGTACAAGTACATGTAAATGCACATGTACAAATGGCTTGCAATGTTCGCTCACGTAATCACGTCACGGCGCAACTGTAGATTAGAAGACGCATTTCTACGAAAGTACTCAAAACATGAAATTGCACTGTGACGTGATTACCTGAGGGAACGTAGCAAGCCTGTGCATGTACATGTACACTATACACGTACATTACATTTACTCGTACATTTATATGTACATGTTAATTTGCTTGGCCTAGTACAATGCAGGTCTACATCATGTCAAATATAGCAAAGAAAATAGTAAATAAATTATAAGCCTCTGATTTCTGTATTGTACTCAACAAAAATAAGAATGACTGAACAATGAATTGTACTTTCATACTGCAGTGTGTCATGTACAAGTGCATTGTACGTGTTGTACAAGTACATGTACATGTACACTACATGTACACTACATGCACACAACATGCACACTTTGTCTACTTGAATGTACACTACATGCACACTACATGTACAAGTACAAGTACAAGTACATGTAAATGCACATGTACAAATGGCTTGCAATGTTCGCTCACGTAATCACGTCACGGCGCAACTGTAGATTAGAAGATGCATTTCTACGAAAGTACTCAAAACGTGAAATTGCACTGTGACGTGATTACCTGAGGGAACGTAGCAAGCCTGTGCATGTACATGTACACTATACACGTACATTACATTTACTCGTACATTTATATGTACATGTTAATTTGCTTGGCCTAGTACAATGCAGGTCTACATATATGTCAAATATAGCAAAGAAAATAATAAATAAATTATAAGCCTCTGATTTCTGTATTGTACTCAACAAAAATAAGAATGATTGAACAATGAATTGTACTTTCATACTGCAGTGTGTCATGTACAAGTGCATTGTACGTGTTGTACAAGTACATGTACATGTACACTACATGTACACTACATGCACACAACATGCACACTTTGTCTACGTGAATGTACACTACATGCCCACTACATGTACAAGTACAAGTACAAGTACATGTAAATGCACATGTACAAATGGCTTGCAATGTTCGCTCACGTAGTCACGTCACGGCGCAACTGTAGATTAGAAGACACAAGGTACGATAATACGCTAGCAGCGGTCTGTAGCAGACTGGAAGAAGCAGAAGAGAAGACGCATTTCTACGAAAATACTTGAAACGTGAAATTGCGCTGTGACGTGATTACCTGAGGGAACGTAGCAAGCCTGTACAAGTTCATGTACATGTACACTATACACGTACATTACATTTACATGTACATTTATATGAACATGTTAATTTGCAATGCCTAGTACAATGCAGGGCTACATCATGTCAAATATAGCAAAGAAAATAATAAATAAATTATGCCTCTGATTTCTGTATTGTACTCAACAAAAATAAGAAATACTGAACAATGAATTGTACTTTCATAGTGTGTCATGTACAAGTGCATGTACGTGTTGTACAAGTACATGCATGTACACTACCATGCACACAACATGTACAAACTGTACAAGTACAAGTAAATGCACATGTACAAATGGCTCGCAACGTTCGCTCACGTAATCACGTCACGGCGCAACTTCACGTTTTGAATACAATCATGTTTGGTAATTACGTGACACAACATTTCGTAGAAATACAATAACCAATAACAAACAACGAATGGCCACATGACTTGGAGCACACATTAACAAGGTTATTGTTTATGGTCATTGAGAAGAGACTAATATAAAACTTTCTTTATGATGCCCGACACAGAAATACATATCTGGGACTCCCCACGTTTTCAGACACACGTGGCGGACGTGGCCTCCGCAGAACGCATACGGACTAGAAACACGCACGGTGGGATGTGACCATGCCTTCAGCGAATTGTTAATTGTCAAAAAGCTGAATGACATCATTGGCTAGTCTCAATAAAAGCACTTACATTTATAAACAATTACGATAAACTGTTGGGTAAAGTTAATAAAACCGTGACTATTCGTAATTTACTGGCAGGTGCTAGAGATAGGCCCGCATAACTAGAGATCGGCTTTAATTATTCGCTGAATTACATTATAATGAAAATGAACTGTCCTTCAAAAAGTGCAAAAGTCAAATGAAAATGCAGATAAGGTTTACCAAAATGTAAGATTTTCAATCTAACAAACATTAAGGTAAAATATTCAATATTAATTTAATGATCGACATACATGTATGATTGTCGGGTGGAAAGAGATCAATAATTTTAGCTAATTAATTATGCAATGATTTGCATATACACAGGAATAATTGGGGGAATCTCCTACTGTCTATGGAATTAAATGACATTTTTCCAAAAATCAAACCTTTTCGAAGAGGACAGATACCTTTTTCAATGATTTCGAGATATACTGCACACAACCCTATAGCTAATGTAGGATGCCGATTTTGTCATTTGTAATTGTATTTGACTTTGTTTACACTTCTGTTCTGGAATTTAGTTCAGTTCAGGTTAGCTTTCAATAGGTTTTTTGTTGTCATGAATCTCATCAGAGACTGTCCTACTTCTCTTGTCACCTTCATTCCTTTCCTATTCAGATGTGCCCATTCCCTCCATCCTCACATCTGGTTCTTTGTTGAACATTCCTCATTACATAATCACCCCAAACATTGACCCATCTTCCTTCTAGTTATTTCTGATTGGCTCTTGTATTGAATTGGGTTGATACATTGTACTTAAATACTTCCATTTTCTTTATGTTCATTGGTTAAAGTATGTTTGAATATTTATAATGTTATGTTGTCTTACCAAGTTGATCTGGGCCAGGCAGCCCTGTAGTATAAAAGAGCATGATTAAAAAGAGAAAATCTCAGACAGATAGATCAGAGAGAGCACTACCAGACCTCACCAAGTTTACATCTCTTTATTTTTCGTTGTCTTCTGAGTTCCTGTTACGTTTGATGCCTGAGTTGCTGTTGTTACATACACGTTCCAGACTGTTTCAATGTTTGATTTACAAGAAGGCCTAGAACTTAATTTTACAAACGTACACTAATATAACTAGTGTTAACTGAAAAGAAAGAAATTAAGGGGGGTCAGTCTATATTGTGATACCTGTCGTATCGTGGGTAGCTGAATTTTGGTCGTTTTTCCTCTCGCACGCAAGAAATAGGCGTTCGTTTTAATTTTTAAACATTACATTTTTCCAACAATTACCTCTTCCAAGCGGAGGGACACCTCTTACAATATTTTACACTTATATCCGGTACATAACATATCGCAATAGCTATTTTCCCTTAAAAAATGAAAATGTAGAAGGGGGGTCATTCTAAATTGGGAATTCATGCTGGGCTCCACACCAGCATTAAGCAGCAGATTGCCAAGCCAGGAGTTTAGGGGGAATCTCCTAGTCCTACTGAGTACTGACTACTGTCTACTGTCGCTGACGCCGATGGTGATGGAATTAAATGACATTTTCCCAACATTAACATTTATAACAATTAACTTTTTTCCTAGCGGAGGGACAGCTCTTACAATATTTTTCACTTAGGCCTAGGGGGCCCCAGCCTAATTATACTTTAAATATCGCAGAGGCTATTTTCCCTTAAAAAATTAAAATGTAGAAGTAACTTAAGGGGCGTCTTCTAAATTGCGTAGGCCTACCGGTATTCATGCAGGACTGCACACCAGAAAGCAGCAGATTACCAAGCCAGGAGTTCTGGGGGAATCTGCAATGGCAAAATCACATTTTTCCAGACGTGCGAGACTAGTACTAGATAGCCCTGAATATCGCTTAATTTCTTCTAATATACATCAAAGCCTTTCAAATACAAGATATTACATGATTATTCTAATAATTCCAAAGCTTTAAGAGTCTAAAGATAGGTCTAATTCAAAATAAACATTGCATTATAATTATTACCTGTCGTATTTGGTCACCAGGAAATTAGCGAGATCCGCGGCGAGTTTCTGCCTGAAGCTCTGGCTTGGAAAAGATTGGCATGCCGCTGCCGTTGGTAAAAACACCAAGGTTAGGAAATAGTTCCGGCCTCTGCAATTTTACGGTGAACACAACAGTGATTTCAAAATGATTTAATTATTTTAATCAATAATAATGCATCTCAACGATAAATTGCTGATTATTTTTTTATCCTTCAAACCCTGACAAAGAAATTCAGATATGTTGTAGCCAATTAAATTCTTAATCAGATGATATAAAACCCTGTTAAACCCTACTGTCCCAAATTTCGGTAAATTATTGACGTAGTCTAACTGTTCAGCGTGAGTTTTTGACAAATTCTACAAAAACGTAATTTATGAATTTTTCCAACAAAAAATGTAACCTTGGGGAAAAAAACACTTTAGAAATGTTTGGAATAAATAAATCAACAATTCTCATGCAAAAATTATGAATACTTGCAAACCGTAAGCCCAAAAAACAAAAAAAACTAATGGGACTCAAAAGTCCTTTGGATGGGACGCATAGTCTCCTCAAGGGGACTCATGTTCTTTTAGTGGGACTCGATGTCCTTTTAGTGGGACTCGATGTCCTTTTAGTGGGACTCGATGTCCTTCTAGTGGGACTCACTGTCCCTAATAGGGGACTCGGTCTTTTTGGTGGGACTCAATGTCCTTCGTGTGGGACTCCGTGTCCTTTTGAGGGGACTCAATGTCTCGTAAAGATAGCCCTAACCCTAACCCTAACCCTAACCCTAACCCTAACCCTAACCCTAACCCTAACCCTAACCCTAACCCTAACCCTAACCCTAACCCTAACCCTAACCCTAACCCTAACCCTAACCCTAACCCTAACCCTAACCCTAACCCCTAACCCTAACCCTAACCCTAACCCTTAACCCCTAACCCTAACCCTAACCCTAACCCTAACCCTTAACCCCTAACCCTAACCCTTAACCCCTAACCCTAACCCTAACCCTAACCCTAACCCTAACCCTAACCCTAACCCTAACCCTAACCCTAACCCTCTAACCCTAACCCTAACCCTAACCCTAACCCTAACCCTAACCCTAACCCTAACCCTTAACCCCTAACCCTTAACCCCTAACCCTAACCCTAACCCTAACCCTAACCCTAACCCCTAACCCCTAACCCTAACCCTAACCCTAACCCTAACCCTAACCCTAACCCCTAACCCTAACCCTAACCCTAACCCTAACCCTAACCCTAACCCTAACCCCTACCCTAACCCTAACCCTAACCCCTAACCCCTAACCCTAACCCTAACCCTAACCCTAACCCTAACCCTAACCCTAACCCTAACCCTAACCCTAACCCTAACCCTAACCCTAACCCTAACCCTAACCCTAACCCTAACCCTAACCCTAACCCTAACCCTAACCCCCCCCCCCTAACCCTAACCCTAACCCTAACCCTAACCCTATTAACCCTAACCCTAACCCTAACCCTAACCCTAACCCTAACCCTAACCCTAACCCTAACCCTAACCCTAACCCTAACCCTAACCCTAACCCTAACCCTAACCCTAACCCTAACCCTAACCCCTAACCCCTAACCCCTAACCCCTAACCCCTAACCCTAACCCTAACCCTAACCCTAACCCTAACCCTAACCCCTAACCCTAACCCTTTTTTAATCGTTTAAAACTTTTAATTACCATAGACTGCTCGTTTTTAGGATACTCGAAAAATGACAAAGAAACACTTTGTAGCTGATTATATTCCATATCCATTTATTAAATCTGAAAATTATTAAATCAAAAAAGAAAACAAAATGTACCTGTATAAGCTCATAAAAAATAGCTTTAACATACGATAAAAATGTACATTTTAAACAGAGTAAAGGATTTACTCATTCAGTCACACATTTCTAACTTCAGTAAATTTTACAAAACATTTTTTTGGTTATTTATTTATTAATTCCTTTATTGATTGGAGTCAAAAGGAGCCTGAGCTTTCGATCCTAGCAGAATTTCGCACCATCCAACCTCATGGCCTCAACATCCAGGAGGGAAATGATTAATACATCTTTTTACTCCCCTTCCTTACATTATGGTAGTTGTATCCAAATTCATTTTCAAAATGTTGCTAACCGTATACAGCAAAGATGGTCATAATGAACCTATGATAAGTATCAATAAAAACAATCCTATTAATTTGAAATGTCGTCAATATATATCAAGCCAATGAACGTATAATATCAATAAACGATCCGATTAGATCTGAAATCCGAAGGTACATATTACACCTTGTACTGACCACTATAAAATATTATTTCTCGTCCACTCATATTGTGTGATAGTTGAGGGGAAGCTTTGTATCGAGCAGTGAGGGAGGACTCGGGACATCCAGCTCCTGATCAGCTCTACAACATACTTCCCTAAGGCTATAACCAATATCTAAGCATATAGTATTTGCTCATGAGCAGGGCGTTAATATGATGATAATTTTCATGTGAAGGAAATATGGTAGTGTAATCAGCAAAGAGAACAAAGTTCAAATTATTAGAAACATGCCGACTATCATCGATATACAACAGAAAATGGAGGGGGCCAAGGATGCTTCCCTGTGGATTTCCATACATATTGCACTGCATTTTGGATTGAATGTTATTAAAAACTGTATATTGTTGGCGATTGGAAAGATATCTTCGAAACCAAAATAGTTGTGTACCTCTTATACCATATCTGTACAATTTACTCAATAAAATATTGTGATCCAAACAATCAAAAGCTTTAGACAACTCAAGGAATAATGCTATGGTAGTACCCGATACCTATTCCATCAAATCCCGGACTAATACCATTCTTCATTTTACAAACAATGCCAATGATTTCTTTTTCGGTTATTGCTTTACAAAAAAATGAGGATTGTTGGGAATATTGCACTGATAGTTATCATCATAATTATCACATACAGGAATGTTAGCTAACAACTTGGGAACTATATTTACAACAAAATTATTGAAACCATCAACTGAACCTTGAGTATTAACCATCAATTTCGAATCAGAATCTCTCTTCTTTTTAGTTTTACCAAGGAGGTAATTGATGATCTTCCATGTTGAAGAAACGTTTCCCTTAGCTTTTTTAAATAAATGATCCAAATAAGTTTCTTTTGCTTTACGCATGTCACTGGTTAAATTATTCCTGAATTATCTGTACCGGGTATGATTAGCCTCTGTAGGCCTTCTTATATAATCTCATTTTCTTTTTACACATCTTCTTTAAAGTAGAGTTAAACCACAAGTTTTGATTGCCTTGTTTTCTATGTATAGTGGTGAAAGGAAAACATTCTTCATAAATGGAGTTCAAAATCGTTATAAAACTTTCATACGAACTATTGCAATTACGATCATAAGAAGGCCATTGTACATTACTTAAAATAGTACAAAATTTCAATATATTTTCATCATTAATGGCACGCTTCTTAAAAACAAAGTCATTACAATTTCGATCGGATTTCAAACAGGTATCAGTAAATAAGAATACTGGAAGATGGTCACTAACATCTGATATTAACACGCCACTAGCATAAGAGTGATCAGTATTCGTATAAATATTGTCTAAGAGTGTGGTTGTATTGCAAGTAATACGAGAAGCAGTTATAATAGTTGGCAACATAGAATATGAAACAAAAGTATTATACAATAATCTGGTAGAATTATATGTATATAAAGCGTAAAGATTGACGTTGAAGTCACCAAGTAAATAACATTTTTTCCGTTCTCTACTGATAACATCCAGAACAGGGTTAAAATCGTGCAAAAATCATGTACAGAATAATTTGGTGGTCTATAAACTATACCAACAATACAGTGATTGTGATTGGATTCAGTATGCAATAATTCTACAAAAATACATTCAACATTATCAGTTAATAAATTCAACATTACCAAGTCTGAAATTCATACCTCGACAACGAGGCTAACACCTGCAATTCATGAATTTTGATTTTCTCTAAAGAAAATTTTGAATTAAATATGCACTGTACAATAATTGCACATGTTTCTAAACAAACACCCTGTTTTGAAATAATCTATTCCTTCATCCATTACCAAGAAAATAAACATGTTCACAAAGAAAACTCGGAGAGGTGTTCAAAGGGTTGTCACAGAGTTGCCAATTTGCATTTGATCGATTACAACCTATAAATATTATAACTTTCTCATATTTTATTGCTTTTTCATCAAACTTTCACTGATCCGATGGTCTCAGTTTTCTGCTTTGATTAAAGCCAACTCAATATCAGTGCTAACTTCTCCTTTAACAACACAAAATTATTTTAATATTGAAAATCTACATTTTTTAATCAAACATAATTACAGAATATCTAATGTTACAAATGCTAATTGTTATGATGGGGGAAATGAACATCAAAGCAATATTCAATTGGAGAAGTTAGAAAATAATTGATTTCAGAAACATGGACAAATTGAATAAACATGAAAAAATGGTAATGAATGAATGTGAAATCTTTATGTGAAACCAAACTTCAAAATTATTTGATGTAACTTTTGAATATAAATAGGCAAGTCCAACTTATGTTGTCCATACATTAGTGACCACATTGAAGATTTTAGTATACATATATGTGATGACTGTATGAAACTGACAGCCCTCCTAGAACTTTGATCAGACAAAAGATCAAGTAAAATGATCTTTTTATGTCAAGTTGAATTAAAAATTCCATAATTCCAAAATACTTGGTAACATATCGAACGTACCTTGGACTTGCCAAAATGTAAGCATAAAAAGTGATGTTAATTAATGAAAATTAAACAATGTTATATTATTGGATATCTAGAACACTTGCTAACCCAAATGTTTTTTCAGGAGGTAGCTGTTCATCTTCAGCTACCACACCCAGTTTTCATCAGCCAGGTACAAGTTATAAAGACGCAATTCACATGATAATATCCACAAACGTGTGTTACTCATGAGAAAAACTGTAAGATGGCTTCAAAATTAAGCTTATTTGCAAACTAGCAGGCCATTTCACAAAGGGAATTAGCCCAAGACTATTTAAGACTTTATCCTATTTCTTGAACACAAGGAAACAGTTTGCATCTTCACTGTAATTTAACAGGCCATTTTGCAATAACCAAGTACTCTTGAATTCAGACTGCTGCAGAGTCATCTTTTGGGTGAACTGACATCAGAAAAAGCTATTTTTCATATCAATTCCACTCTGACAATGCCAAAGTGATATAACACTGATGTCCGATGTCAAAGTGAGATAAAACAAGCTTTAAACTTTTGACGGGAATTCGATGGTTTTGACGGGAATTCGATGTCAAAATAAAGTTATCAGGTTCACAAGACATGATGTGCTCCGCTTTAAATGATTTGATGATAGCAGACTAGGGCTTCACCAGCGGCAAGTACCACTAAAAGAAAACAATATTATCAAAATCAACAAAAGAAAATGGCAAGGCACTCAAGGAAAACAGATCTATAAAAAAATCTTGTTTAACAAGATAATTTTGCCGATCCCACTTCTTGTATTGTATTGTTCTTTTTTTCTTTTTTTTTAGCTTTGAGCCCCGTCTTATAAAGAGTTGCAATTGATTAGAAATGAAGTTGTGATTAGTCTGTACATAAGAGATAGGAGACTGTAAATTTGCGATGGATCAGAGGACTTACGATTCACTTGGATCAATCATAACTCTTTATAAGACAGCTGGGCCTTGATGTAACAAATTCATATATAACAAGGAGTTTGTTATAAAGAGGTTCCACTGGGGTGCTAACTGACTCTTGTAATTATTGAGATCAGTGAAAATTTTCAAACGAAATAAAACATACTCTACAGACTACCAGCAGGAATTTGAGGAGTGATTCTATTGTCTCCAAAAAGAGGAAACCCAGGTAAATTACTCAATAATTCAATATAAAATCTCTGTTAGTGTACACATCATTGGAAAGCTCATTTTCTTGTCTTTCACAAGACATCCAAAAAAGGATCAGTGAATCACGCATGACCAATATCAGAGAGTCCATAGTGGCACTGTCAGAAACCTAATCACCAAAAATAATTTGACGGCTATTACACTTGGCTCAATTAAAATTTGCAAATATCATCATTGGAAAGTTCACATTCTCTACTTTTATATCACAACATACATGTATTATGGAAAAACCATGCACCGCTCAGCAGGCAATATTTTGCAATTGGTATGTGGCACATTGACATTAATTTGAAGGCAAGAATGGCAGTTTTGCTCACCTCACAACAAATTAAAAAACAGTTACCATGGTTACACAATGCACGATGCGTGATCCTGTCATCATTATTGCCATATGAAAGAGGGTGCAATTAAAAGAAAAAGATACCAAATCATTTCCTGTCTTTTCAAAACCAGCATGAACCAAGTTAAATAATGTAGTAGCCATACACCAAGCAGCCAAGCATTAAGTGAGTTCAGAGAGCTCTCAGGATCATTACATACCCGGACTATAGAACTTATGAACTGCAATCTGATTTTGGCATCTCCTCTCTTAAAGAGAGATGCACATCCCTTTCTCTCATATTTTTGCAGAGGCACTTCTCAAATCTAAGGTACATTGACATCTCCTGCCTGAGAGCAAGGTTAGTGACTGTAATCGTACCCTGCGTAATACATCTGATTTGTCCGTGCCTAGGATGAGAACTCAGAGGTACCAACATTTTCCTATCCCGTCTTTTATTTCATCTCTGAATGATAAATAGAGGCTTTTTCAACTATAAGCATGTACTACAGGTATTTCAGCAATATATGTGCAATACTTACTGTCATGATGATTGTCATTCCATTCATGTTTCACTCATTTACCACATGTAGTTTTGTTCTTGCACTCACTTCCTCATGCCTCTTCTCTCTCTCTTCCTCTTTTTCTTTCCCTCCCCTTCCCCTCTCTTTATCTCTCTCTGTCTCCCCTTTTCTCACTTCTCTCTCTATCCCTTCTTTTCCTCTCTCTCTGTCTGTCTGTCTGTCTCTCTCTCTCTCTCTCTATCTGTATGTCTCTTCTTCTCTGTCTCTCTATGGGTGATGATTTTCAGTACAACATTGACCGAATTCACTGTATAATTATGCCACTCTTACTGAAACCTATGATACATGTATCCAAAGACTTTCAAATTCTTCTATGAGCAATATGTTGGATTTTAATTCAATATGTTACATATGAATTTCACTATACTCACTTCACACTTGTGATCAGCATCAGCATACTGCCATGACTTCATTTTATTATTTTTTAAATTTTAATTATCTATGAATATGCCTGAACTTTTATTGCTTAATATTAATTGCTGTTTTTTCATATGTAATACTTAATAAATTTCATTTATCTCTTTGCTTTTCATTTGTTTATTATTAAATATGCAATAATGACATTACCCCTTTCTTCAATACATTCACTTGACATAGTACATTATATTGTTTTTGTCTCTTTATTTTAATGCTTTTAATGTGGTTTAGTATATACATGTATATTTATTTTGATATATTATCCCATTTTGTATGCTTGTATATGCATTTGAATATTTTTTTTTTAAATAACTGAATATATGACATGCCTGTAAACTCACATTTTTAGTCTTAGACTTTTGGCAGAGATCAAATAAAACTGAATTGAATTTGAATGTGAATACACTTAATTTGGACTTTCTGACAAGTCCACTCCAGATAGTCTGTAATCAGTCATGCGTGACTCGTTGAGCATTTTCATGGTGTCAGATGAAAGAAGAAAAATGAGCTTTCCAATGATATTAGCAAAAAAAAATCTTAAGAGTAATTCACGGATAAAATTCGGTTTTCTTTTTTAGAGATACTCTGCATAGTATTGAGGGGACAAAGAGACTACCTCACTGAAGTCATACAAACCTTTTATCACCTATAGATTATGTACACTGTAGTCAAAAATCTCACTGACATGTTTTTCTTCTCACGTTTTTACTTTCCCTGAATACTGGTAAATGTGACAACAAAATTTGTCCAATTACATGTACATGTGATCCTGGTAATATCCTTGCCAAAGAATAGCATTGTTTAATTTGTATAATATACATCTTAACTTCTTACTATGATTGCCATAGACATTTATAATGTCCATAGGCATCATTGAGTTTACCAAAATAGACCAACAATATTTATAACTCACCTCTTTTGACATGCCAGCAGTTTCTCTGCCAACCTCATTAAATGGAGGCTTCAAATGGCCCCTGGTTGAGGAAAAATATAAAATTTAGTTAGTTTTTCATAATATATACAAATTATGGCTTAGACAAGCACAAAACAACCTTTCAACTCATAACTATATTTTGAAGTTTTAAAATACAAACTAGGAATTCCCCTCTGTCACATTAAATCAATGTGACTGTACCTCTAAGATGATGCCATCTAAGATGATGGTGTTTTGTTTTCAAAATTAGCTAGCTTTGTCATTAAACTGTTTGTTTTCCTTGTGTAATATCTAACATGTACTTCCTGATATGAGTATGAAGATTAGATCGCCCCATTACAATTACATAACTTACATAACAATTACAACTTTGCATAAGTTGAATCTGTTGGGACCACAAAAACTTGTTCAACTTATGCAAAATTCGACTTAGGTAAGGTAAATAGCACATGTTTTGCATAGTTTGGTCAAGAAATTGATTTGACTAAGTTAAAGTTCGACTTATGCGACTTCGAGCTCTAAATCAGATTTTTTGAAATTTTGAAATTCTTTTTTGCAATTTCATCAGAAATAATGTTCAATTACAAAGAAATCTTACCCTAATAATAACATCAGTCTTAATCTTATCATAAATTTTACTCCTAACATTGTTCTTAACAGCATAATTTGTAATTAACCCAATTAAAAATATTAAGTAACCGACAAATCAAAATCCATTTGAGAAATCATTAATCTCAATGAATTAATTTCCCAACATAATACATGTACATACAATGCAGGAAACTTCCCTAGGGATTCCCATTAAGTACAGAAAATTCCCCCACTTTTTTTGTGCACACTTAATCAAGCACGCAATTGCTATTCTATTTTTGTCCCCTGGTTACATTGCTAAAAAAGACGTCCAAGTCCCCATCCCCCTCCCCCCCCCCCCCATCATATGTACATGCATGCTGCCAATAACGTCATAATGCAGAAGCGCGTGCCAGTGAACAATTTTATCCAATTAATGCTCTTAATTATATTTTGAACAGCAATTTCTTTGCGCCGGTTACATTGCACATTTCTCTTAAAATGGACCATTTGCCATTTGATTTTTGGATGGCAAATGGAACAGTTTTTTTTTTGTCACCCGCTTACGTTGAAAAAGCTGTCTTTTTGGGCAATGTAACTATCGTCGTAAGGTACTTATTTCTAATATTTAAATGGTAATGTTTAGTTTATTTTGAGTTTTAAAAATTGTTATTAAAGCTCTTCCATTGCTAAGGATGTGGAACTTCTGTTATTATTCAAAGCACTGAACATAAAATAAACTGTCAGTGTTGGAGAGGAATGTAAGAGACAGCTTTACAATAGTCAAAGTGTGACTATACTACATTATGTTATTGTGATTTTTACAAAATGTTCCTTAAGAAAAAACTGTTGCATTGTGTGATAAATGTAATAAGAAAGAAATAAGAAACATGTTTCACTGATAGCTGACAAGAAATTCAAATTTCAAAAGAAAAACTTTATATACATGTACATACATGTAGTTAATTAAGCCAAAATTGAGTCACTGCTGGTCACGTACTTATCTTTGATTCTGATGGAAGTAGTTTATTTCAATCATTTATTTCCACCATAAAAACATATTACAAAAAATCAATGCAAATCAGTATAATAAAT
This sequence comes from Heliocidaris erythrogramma, assembly GCA_025617745.1. NCBI lineage: Eukaryota > Metazoa > Echinodermata > Echinoidea > Camarodonta > Echinometridae > Heliocidaris > Heliocidaris erythrogramma. The sequence continues at coordinate 7,821,967 of CM046873.1, read as the reverse complement.
CAGTGGCGGGATCATGGAAAGCACAAATACGCTTGTTAAAAATGACCCCTTAATATAGAGTACATAAAAACAGAATAAGATATGATAGAATATCAAGTGTACAGAAGTTAAAGGGGAAGTCCACTGAGTCCAAAACAACTTGGTTTTAATGAAAGCAGAAAAATCAGGCATACATATCAAACAAAATTTTTTATGAAAATATCGGACAACTAATAAGAAAGTTAAGAGTTTTTTAGTGGCATGAAAAACTAGAGAAACAATGAAAATCACTAGACAAGTGGCATCTCAGTCATCGGTTTGTGATGTCATAGGTACACAACTCCGTGAACTCACCAACTCTTTTGTTTATATTCATAATACAAATTCTCAAATTTGACCAAGAATATGAGTTTTCACATAACTTGAACCAAGTTACATTTTAGTAATATGTTTTTGCTTGTATAAACCTTTACAAATATTTCAAGAACTTCAGAATAGTAATATTTTTTCCAAATATTACATGTCGATAATCACTCATTTTTTAGGTATATTATAAAAAAATGTGAATATTTTCATGATTTTAGAGAAAATTATTTACTCTGTATTATTGTATACATATAAATGTAAGTTGGATCTGTTGGTCTGATTTTTCTGCTTCTATCAAAACCAAGTAATTTTTGGACTGGACTTCCCCTTTAATAACACTAAAGAAAGGAAGGAAGAAAAGAGGGGGAAACATATAATTATGTAAACAGTAATCTAGTACATTGAACATTGTGCATCAAAAAGACGTCACTTATACGCTCATTTAAATTGCAGTCTTACTATTCTGAAATTTAGTTGGGAGGATGTTCCTAAGGATTGGGCCATTATAAAAAATTGGATTTTGTCTTACTGATGTGCAATTTAGAGGAAGATGGATATTTTGTGCATTCCTAGTATTGTAATAAGCCACTTCGGAGATGCAATCTGAGCATGAGCAGATAGAGGTCATCTGTACCAAATTCTAAAACCCACTGACACTAATATTCGATATGTGCTCATGAATGTCATGTAATCATTATTCAATTATGCACTAATGGTGCATTCCATGATATCCAGGTGGAAGTATTCTTTTTAAAGGGGGAAACAAAAGCTATTCATGAGGCACCTCTATCACTCCCATAGTTATTTTTCTGAAGTGCACATAAAGGGACCCTCCATGTCTAAAATATCTGTGGATATTTGGGGTCATTTGTACCATGCGCTAACCCCGAACTGGCTTATTGTGAATGAAACAATCGAGAGTGAAGTAGTCATTATACACTAAAGGGAGACGGTTGTTAGATACATATAGTTTGAACATGAAAATTGTGGTATCTAGAGTTAATAATTCATGGATAGATAGGATTTGCATTTTCTTTGATTTGAAGGATTAAAACTGTCAACAACAAACCTTTTGTCAATTACTTGTATATATTATAACAGAAGTGATTTAGTTCCGCCAACCCTACTTCTAGAATACTTATTCAAAGATCCTTGATACTAAAATTTCATAGATGCTATCTTTCAAGCTTGAAGACAAGTGTGAAATTTTGAAATTGAACCAAGCCTGGTGATAATTACAGTCGTTGACACTATGACCTTAACCCTTAATGGAAATGTTCTTATGCATTTAAATCACTTTAAAGGGGAATTAACCTCAAAATATAAATGTGCTTATATTCAAAGATGTAATCTATTCCTTCTCGTTGTCCTACGTAGTTTTGCATTCAAATATACGAGATGGGTATAAATCAAGATTTTCTCAGCAAAATTTATCATCTGCTAGCAATACCCGGGGGCTGCCATTTTCTTGATGTGTACATAAAGATATTTTTAATTCGAATGCAAAATTGTCTTTCTTCCTGATACAAAATCCAATTTGAGATTAAAAATATTTACCAGATATATACATATATTCTAAAAACGACAATGTGTTTCATATTTCATCTTATTTCTTGATACTATGATGTATGCCACGGAGCAAATTTATTCAAATTTATGGATGATAACTTTCCCGAGCATCAAGTCAATAGTGGCAAACTATGCATTCACCTGCTTTGAGATAATGGATTTCAATAGTCAGAATGCGCGCTGTTTAAATCATGTTCTGCTCTGCCGGCAAGCTCAAGAAATCGATTTCTATTTAGCAAAACCACAAAATTTAAAAAGAAATCTATAAATATAAAATTTTAGAATATATGTATACACCTGTTATGTATTTTCCATCATATATGGGGATTTTTCGTAATGAAGAGAAGCAATTTTGCTCGAGGATTAAAAAAATCTTCCTGACGGGAACGGTTTCCAGTGGTTCATGTACAACTCCGTATCATCAAGAAAATGGCAGCCCCCATCATGCCCATGTAAACTGTTAGCAGATGCTATCGTGTGCTCGAATGTCTTGATTTAAACCCTTTTCTGATATTTTAATTCTAAAGTGATACAGGTCAACGATTAAGAATATATTACACCTTTTAACATAAGTACATTTATGTTCTAGTGTTAATTCTCCTTTAAAGATATCTACTTTAGCATCAACTTTTCTTAAAACAGCTGATGTTTCTACAGAAAAGGGGGATATGTTAAAAGAGGTTACCTGAAATGAGCTCGGACCAACTCATGAAACTTTGGTATGCAATCAATAGTAGGAACACTGTGTCTACATACATATGTAAACCATTTGAGACCAGCAGCTACATGTGTAATTTCATCTTTGTAGATGGTATCTAAGATCTCAACAGACTCAGCATCACACTGTCGTCCAAATCGCTCCTGTGTTTTTGGATGGACATCCAAACCACTAAGAGGTATCAATACAAGAGTAAAATCATAGCCAAATCACACCATACTGTACCTATAATAATGTAGGTAGCAGGCATACATCTTAAATAAACAAGAACATTTTATGTATAGTTAAAAGAAAAGAAAAACTAAACAGAGTTCCATACATTATCTCTTGTTCATTTTGGAAAGTTTTGTATCTTGACTCACTATCACTCGAATTACCCATTGCTCCACCAAGAAATAGGTACATGTATATCATGGTCATTTTATGTCAATGTTTAGAACATGAATCAAACATTCCAAATATATACAAATTGTTATATACTACTATATTGCATTTTTTCAAGAAAATGGCATCTTTGTAAAGGATCTCTTCTCACTTTAACATTAAATAATAGGAAACATATAAGGAACAGGAATGAAAAGGACTGAAAGGAAACTCATTTGTATTTCACAATAATTTCCATGCAGGAAAATGATGAATGTTCAAATGTATTGTATCATTAGAAAGTTGAATAGATTTCCTACAATTTTTGTACTAAACAATCTGTAATATAAGACAAAGAAGTGCACACATTTTAAAAGTAATCAATGTTCATGTTTTGGTAAACTCTTGAAACAAGCAAACCCCTTGGCACAGTAAGAGTTAAGTGACCTCCACCACAAAACTACGGTAACCAATAATTTTTTTATTTTAAAATTATAACACAGTTTAACCCATTGACTTTGGGAACAGAGTGCCTCCTGTATTAAGCCTATGGGTCAACAGGCCCGGTAAAAGCTTAGAATCTAAGTTTTAAAATGATATATAACTTGCCTTTGAAATTGCAATGAGAATGTCATCAAGTCAGACAGCTAATGACAAGAAAATTAGAGAAAACAGGCTCTAAAGAAGAGTGATCTTCAAAAGCACCAGATCAGTGTCCTATTGTCTGTAGCACAAAAGGTTGAATCAAAACCCCTAGCAACCACTATGAAGGACTTATTTAATTGGGTTGAAATTTGGCACACCTTTAAATAGATATCTCTCAATCCTTCTCTAGATTATGAATGTCAGACAGTGCTTATTTTTTTTGATTTAGCTCAAATTGTGATGTGAAATAAGCTGGTAACTTAAGCTGACGCATTACTTTAGTGTTAAAAAAAATGGTCATTTTTAATCAAAGAAAAAAAATATTTTTACATCGTATTTGAAGCTCAAATTTTGTCAAATGGTAGATCAATAAATGAACTTTCAGAATATACACAAGACCAAAATCAACTTTTCAACACCAAACTGCTTATTTCAGCTGTTTACACTAAAACTCCCATTGCTACTTATTGGCCATTTTGTGGTCACAAATCACGAATAACCTTCCGTAATTGAGAACCATACTCACCGTGCTTCATGGACCATATGAACAACAGCTAGCCTCCCAAGCAAGTTGTCATTTGTTTCTTCAGCAGACTGCCATAAACCTATGAATAAAAAAGAAATCATCTGAATTCACAAGATGCTTTTGTATATATTCAAACAATTAATTGAGAATATCAAATAGATTACTGAATTAAAGTAGCTACATGTATGTTGAATCTGGCTACTTGGTGCCAGCAGTTACTTTGTGTACAGAACTGTAGTCTTCAGTTCATTTCTTCAGAAATCAAAGGCCTGGGGTCAGTACTGGAGACAAGTAAAACTTCTGATATGCTCCCATTAACTATACGCTTGTTTCACACCGTGAAATGGAATGGCGGGACCAAAAGACAAAGAATTAACTTTTGGAGCAAACCAGCATCATGAATACCAGTACTTTAATGTTGCAAGAAAAATGTGTTAGGCAGGCCACTTAAGAAAAAACCCCAGCAAGAATATGTACATTAATTACTCTCAAGGCAACTCTGTAGGACAAGCCACTTTACAGGTATTATGTATATAGTCCCTACTTAACTCCACTGAGCAGTCACCTCTTCATGCAGAAGGTACAATGCATGTACAGTATATGTATTACATGTATACCCTCTAGACAACTCTATTTAGGCAGATAACCTGACATGTATGTACTAAGTAAATGTTACTTTCTAGACAATTCTATTGGGCAGGCTATCTGATATGTACCATACTAAGTATATGTTACTCTGACTCTAGACAACTCTCTTGGGTTGGCTTTCTGACATGTATCATATGTTACTCTCTAGACTCCAGACTATTTTTTTTTTAGCTATAAAAATAACCTAATTGCTTCCGAAGAAAAAGATCTAGAAACTCAAACCGAATCAGTCTGGGCTAGCATACATGTAAAAGGTATCAGCCCTATATTTGTTGGAGCCTTCTACAGACTGCAGTCAACTAAGGAAGAATATATTAGACAACTTGACATTGCTCTTAATAAAATTCCCAGACAAGCATCAATCTGGCTATTGGGTGACTTCACATTACCACACATTGACTGGGAAAACCTTGCTTTCATCAGTGAGGGTCTTATCCAGCACCTAGCAAGGCTATAATGATCGCTATTGCTTTCGATCACAACTTACAGCAGAAGGTTCTACAGCCAACTAGAGAAACAACATTTTGGATTCATGTTTCACAAACACTGCATCATTTGTGAAGAATGTTAGTGTTATTGGGGGGATCAGCAATCAAAATGTTGTAGTTATTGATGAAGATGTGAAACCAAAGCTCGTGAGGCCTGCCAAGCGTAAAATCCTTTGTACAAGAAAGCAAACTTGAATGTATTTCAGAAGACATACAAACGTTTGATAACATCTTAACTCCCAGTTTCATGGAGCAACACAGCACTGAGGATATTTGGACTAGTTTTAGGGACATGATCATTACCTCAATGGAAAAGCACATACATGTACCTTTGAAGAGCAGCTCTTCTAGATTTAACTTACCCTGGGTAGACTGTAATATAAGGAAGGGTCTCTGCAGGAAAAAGCGGTCCTATAAACAGGCTAAAGAAAAAGATACTCCGGAAATCTGGGAAAGCTTCAAGGCACTTCGCCACACTACCGATAGGAAAATACGTAAAGCCTATAGAAACTATTTCAGAGATACCATAGGGGAAGCTTAAAGGAGAATAACTCAAAGCCATTCTGGAATTTTATCAAGACCAAGAGGCAGGAAGTTTTCGGTGTATCTACTGTAAAGAAAGCTGATGGAAGCCTTGCAACCCTGACAACAGATAAGGCAAATGATCTTAACAATCATTTCTGCTTAGTTTTCACAAACAAAGACCTTTCTAGTATGTCCAACCATAAATCTCACGAAATACCGGACATATCCAGTTTCACTGTTATTATCCCTGGGGTTGTGAAGCTTCTCAAGGAAATGAACCCACTTAAAGCAACAGGACTAGATGGAATACTTGGGAAAATCCTACGTGAGTGTGCAGAAAGTGTTGCACCCATCCTCACCAAGATCTTTAACAAATCTTTGTCCACTGGTGATCTTATGCGAATGTGTCTCCTCTCTTCAAGAAAGGCAATAAAGATCCTGCAAACTACCGGCCTATCTCCCTAACGTCAATCACGTATAAGCTGTTAGACCATATCATTCATTAACATACAATGGGCCATCTTGAGAAATATGATGTCTAGTATGATAAGCAACATGGCTTCAGAAAAGAACTTTCGTGTGAAACACAACTCGCTGGTCTAGTAAATGATCTTGCAACGATACTTGACTCCATGGGGCAAGCCGATCTGATCATAATGGATATCAGCAAAGCATTTGATACTGTTCCACATGAACGTCTTCTACACAAGCTATTCAACGTGGACATTACAAATAATTAACACTCTCACCAAATGCCGATAGAAGATAGTACTGGAGGGGTTGTCATCACGAGGCCAAAGTATCATCAAGTGTACCTCAAGGTACAGTCCTTGGGCCACTCTTGTTCTTAGTATACATAAACGACCTACCAAGAGGCATCCAGTCAATTTATAGGGAAATCAGATCGTCTGATGACCATCTACAACTTCAGCATTATATAGATTTTGTTACTGACTGGGAAAAAAAGATGGGAAATGAACTTTAACAAATCTAAATGCTACTCCATTCAAAGTCTTCTTACAAGATGCATGACACCATGTTTGAAGGCGTTGAAAGTCACCCTTACCTCGGAGTTGAGATATAGAAAGATCTTACTCAGGCTCTACAAATAAGTAAGATAAGCAATAAGACAAGCAGTATGCTAGGGCTCCTAAGAAGAAACATCAGTTCTTGCCCTGCTGAGGTCAGATCAACTGCTTATAAAGCACTGGTACGTCTGAGGCTAGAGTACTTCAATTCCATTTGGGACCCTCATCACAAGACACACATAAAACACCATCGAAAGAAAAGAGCAACACGTTTTGTAACCAGAAATTGTAACACTGAAACCAGTTCATCCTCCTTAGTTTGAAGGTTGGGTTGGGAGTCCCTGGAGAATCGTCGTACAAGGGCTAGACTCACGACGATATTCAAGCAAACGCACGGTTTGATCCCAACTAATATCGACCAGTACATCTACAAGGGTTCTCGCCATACTTGTCCCCTGCATGGCCAGTTTTCATACAGCTTGCTTAGACCAAATAAGGACTGCTTGCAATACTCCCTTTATCCACGAACAATCCCAGAATGGAATCTATTACTGGATGATTCCAAGACAGCTCCAGACTTAGACAAATTTAAAACCATGTTGGCCGGGTTTGAATGTTGAATCATTAGTTCAACAAGCTCATTATGCTTATTATAAAATTTAAACTGTTAGTGCCACAAGACCCGACCTCTGTATTGTGATAGTCCAACAGGGCGTTGTGTACAGTACCAAACCAGAACCAGACAACTCTGTTGGGCAGGCTAACTGATATGTGTCATACTAAGTATATGTTACTCTGACTCTTGACAACTCTCTTGGGTTGGCTTTTTGACATGTACTACATGTTACTCTCTAGATAACTCTGTTGGGTAGGCTATCTGATATGTACCGTACTATGTTAATCTGACTATTGACAACTCTCTCGGGTAGGCTTTCTGACATGTACTACATGTATGTTACTCTCTAGACAACTCTGTTAGGCAGACTACCATATATGCATGGTAGGCATTCGTATTATGTCTTAAACCATTTACTATTGAGAGCTGTACCAGAGCAAAAGAGGAGTCCCACAACCTATCCATTGTTGACTTACACACTCTTGTGAATTCATGACTAACCATCATGGGCTGACAGACAGACTGATGTGTACTTATGACTAATCATTATGGATGGGCAGACAGACTATTGTGTACATGTAATTATGACTGGTCATTACAGACTGCAAGACAGACTGATGTGTATATAAGACTATTCATTATCAACTGGCAGACTATTGTGTATTTATGACTAATCATTGTGGACTCCAGACTATTGTGACTAACCATTATGGACTGGTATACATATTGTTAATTCACAATTTCCAAGACTTATGTCATGACATTGTATAAACTATAATGTCGGTGGCTCAATTACTTTTAATGTAGACTGTACGTGTAGTATAAACAATGAAACTCTACACTGCGCTTCGAGTTGCACTGCGCTCCGTGCCACGCCGCATACCGTCTTTATCTCGCACAGATATCTATAAATAGGTCAAACTATGTGCATGCTTATGTGTTCATTCTATATCTCAATGTGCAGCACTAGCGCTGTACTGTCAGCAGCCCAGCGGACCATTCTAAACAGCCATTTAAGAATTTTAACTTGGAAAAAATCTAAGATTTTATCTTGGAAAAAATCTAAGATTTTATAACTCTGAAA
>CM046873.1:7761519-7812912 GCA_025617745.1 Heliocidaris erythrogramma | reverse complement strand
AATTGACTAAGCCAATTTTGAGAAATTGTGATATCAAATAGGCCGATTTGATATTGCAGGATACTTGGGAGATAAACCCCATAGCTCTAATATACGACAGGGGAATCAAAATTTCCATAGGGTTGTACACAAACTACTGCACATTACGTTCTAATAGACATAACTGGAAAATAAGGCAGTTTATTACATGATTTGTGATTGTTTATGTTATAATAGTCGAAGAGGATGGTAAAATAACAAGCAAAAACAAGCAAAAAAAAAAAAAAAAAAAATCGGCCCCGGGATCGAACCAGGTACCTTGACCATGGTAGTCATGTGCTTTACCGATAGACCAGAATATTTCCCATAGAGATAGCAGTACACGAAAAACAGGATTCTAAAATCCCATTTTGTACTTAAAAATTGGGCATGATGCCGACATCTGATCAAAAATTGGAGACCACACTTGTAAAAGCTTATAGTCTCAGCTACAACATATTAAAATCTGGAAGAAAATAAACCAAAAATAACTGAGATACTGCTCAGAGAACGATGTCATGTAGATTCATGATTCGAAAAAAAATCATCTTCCATAGACATAACACGCAAATAGGGAAAATTCTGACATGGCATCTTGCATTGAAAATTTCAGTATGATGACGTCATCAAAATGAAAAATGGTGGTGACTGATCTGGTAGAGAATTGTCTCAGCTATAACATATCAAAATTTGGAAGAAAATCGATCACCTATTACTGAAATATTAGCAAATGAATACAAAAATGATGACGTCATTTTTTCAAAATCATTTTTTTTTTGATTCATATGCAAATATGATGACGTTAGAACATGAGATCGGCAAAAATTCTACATGAATTCAAATCTACAACCCCAGGCTTTCAGAATATGTAAGGGAATTGGGGAGTTTCCGTGCATTCTGAGGAGCTATGGCGAATTCTAGATAGGCATGTTTTTACCACTTTTTACATTAGAATTCCCATTGACGTGCGCACGAATTTGAAAGTTTGATGCGCGCGTACGACATTATGGAAGGTCTAGAATGACTGTAAATAGTTGGAAATTGTCAGAATAGTATCAGGAAGATGAAACATGCGAAAAAATGGCGTTTTTACGTTCTCTACGCGCTGTGCGCGTGCATAAGGCGCGCGCGGACGCGCACGGACGGAAAATTTTGAAATGCTTAAAATGTCCTGAACCATACTCTAATTTGATTAAAAAGTGATTTTGAGCATTTTTAAATTTTGACGCGCGCGTACGTGCGCGTCATGATGTGTGCGCGGATTTTGATGACATTTTATGTTGACCCTTGACCTGAAGTTCATGTGTGTCAAATATGGTTCATTTTTGATGACTCGTTATGAAGATATGATTGATAATGTGATTTAACAAAATGGCGCCTGGATGACGTCATGATGACGTGATGACCTTGAAAATGATTTATGAGCTAGATCTTATATGACCTGATGACTGACGGAAATGTCATGAAAATTGACTGAGAACTTTTTGAGATTTCGTGGAAACAAGAAAGGGGGGGAAATAAAAATAAATAAATAATAATAATAATAATAAAGAAAATTCTGACGAATTAAGAGGTGATCTGTCAAATGACAGATCACCTAATAAATAAAAATAATAAAGAAAGAAAATTCTGACGAATATAAGAGGTGATCTGTCGACTACGACAGATCACCTACATGTAATAAAGAAAATTCTGAAATACCATATCCTGTAAAGCTACCACATATACATGTACATGTACATGTACAGTACACGTAGATCTTTTGAAACTCTTGTACACTTTAATATAGAATTTACATTGTGCAACCATTTTAGAAACAGAACTCACATTCTTTTGGCCATTTTTTACTCCTTTTTTGCCATGTAAAAATTTTCATCGATTTTTAAATATGTCTATTCCAAAATGGAATAATATTTTCAAGTTTAACTGTTTAATTGTCATGTTTAATATACAAAATATATGTTTACTTCAATTAGTATACCTCAATAACCATGTGATTTTCACACTGATGTAGAAGTTTCAGCTCTTCAGCTCTTGAGCTGCATGTTTGATGTGGGGTTGTGTTTTAAATAAACATAGCAATAAAAACAATAAGAAATAAACAATGCATATTTACAAGTTTGTTAAGTAATTTATGTACAGTGTACATATCAGTATGTACACTGTAGGCCTACATGTAAATGCAAGGTCATTTGTCTAGAATTATAAAAAAAGTTTATGTAAATGCTTAAATTTTTGCAGCATACATGTACATGTAGTTAATTTGTTTGTTTGTTTGGCTGTTTATTACTTTCTTTTTGAAGTGGGAACAAGGACATGCTACTTAACTCTTTCCCTACCATGCAGTGAAGCCTGGTACCACATTATTTTCTCTGTTAAATATTGGTGCTAAGTGATGCACAGTAGCATACGTATTTATAATACATTGTTTCACTAGCTCAACAAAAAAACTCTCATGGAATTTGTAATAAATCTACATATGCCAAAAGCACATTTATATTATTTTTTTTACAAAACTGACATTTGGCATCTTAGGGTACATTAAAATTGAACAGACAATACCGTGCACATGTAGTGTACTCACCATAGGTAGGGTTGGCATTTGAGAGGGACGCTCCATTTCCAACTGACAGAGAGCAATTATACACATTATCCTCTGGATTTACACTATCAACATCAAAGACAACAGCACGTTCTGACCCTGAAACAGAGCTAGATCTCTTGTAGATTCCAGTGGCATTATATGTACCTCCAGTATATCGATAGAGATCGACTGATGTCTCATCAGGAGGAGGGTTACCCTCAACAAAACATGTGAGGTTAGATGGTTGGTATGGATTAACCTTCACTGGAACTAATCTTGTAATTCCTGTCAAGAACCAGCAAAAATATGAAACATCAAACGTGTCTACACCACTAGTATGTACACCAAAATAAGAACGTAACCAGTCACTGCAAAGTCTTGATATTCCTGTCAAGAATTAAGCAAGAACACAAAACATTAACTAGTAAAAGGAGATTTGAATTCGATATCTTTCTCAAAATCTGTTTGCATAATATACATGTACATGTACATGTACTTATCCACATGACTGGCAAATCATACATGCAATGTAAAAAACAGTTCACCATAATCAATAATAATATCAATCCATGTGAGAATATTCTTTAGTGTTACAAAGATTTTCCAATGACTGATGATCATTTGGGAACAATTAATTTTTGAATACTTTTCAGAAAAATTTACATTGATCTTTTGCTCACTAAATAGAAAATATGAGAAATATCAATTGAGCAAAACAATAGTAACAATTTCCTGAACATACAGGTACATGTACAAGTACTGGCAACAGAATTCCGATAAAAACATTCAAACATGTACATGTACCTTTACATGTGTATCTAAACTATAGTAAACTAATTATATCAGAAAACAATATTACCTGTTTGGCAATCTGGTTCAATCCAGTTATTGTTGCATTGTCCATTACATAGACCCCTCTCTGTCTCACAAGCCTGTGGAGCACAGTGACATGACTGAAGACAAATCCACACCAAAGGTACCCCCTTCACACTCTGAAAATGAAATGACAGATGGAAAGTCATGTAATGGATATGTTTAGTGAATGAATTACTTCAATGACTATAATGGAGCTTTAGTTCGTTCTACTGTATACATTTATATATATATATATATATATAATATATATATATATGCATTTATGCATACATGTATATCTGCTGCACCCTGGAACTATAGCTCTCACCAACACACGTACAGCACATGTACAGTGTACATCATCCCGGCATAGCTACAAGGAGATGGCCTATCACTTCAAGATTCAAGATATGTCAATACAAACACAGGAGTTTAAGTTCATGGCTCAAATGGTTCTTGAGATACATATCCCCAAATGAGGCAAAAAATTTCATGTAAACGTCACTCAAATCCTTCTTGCATGGGACTTTCACAGTTACTGCATCTAGGCTATGGAATAATCTCCCCTTGACCATTAGACAGTCAGCATCCATAAAGACCTTTAAAAAAGCTGTGAAATCATATTTATTTTAAATCCGCTATCAAACTTTGTAACCGGTACATTCATTACATTTGTCTCCATAAAACCACCTGGTAGTTCCCACATGGACGATAGAAGAGTTTTCTGATTTGTGTTTATATACAAATAATGTGTTTCTATAATTTAAATATTTTGTAAACGCTCCGAGCCTTATGGGAAGGGCGTACTAAATCCTTATTGTATTGTATTGTACTAAAACTCCAAAGTACATCTTTATGTACTTACAGTCCCCGACCGCGGGAAATGTCATGGGTCACGCTATCGTCCAAAAATACGCGTCTTCAGTGCGGGGAGCACTGCGTCCAAATGCGTATCGGGATACTAGGGGAAACGGACTAGTCTAAATGCCCTAGTAAGGATGAGGGTTTGTGTGCAAGCGTGATGTTTTAGATGAGCCGCGAGAACGGCACGGGTCCGACATATTTGTGATTATGTTTCATCTTTGTTTCTCATTTTTATACTCCATTTATAATTCTACAACGTCCCTTCTCTTCAAGACGTTGAAGACAAGGTATTGCCGATTTTTTTAAAAAACAGTTGTCAAGCGATAACACCGGTGTTGCGCGCAAAGATCTGGCTATTCTTCATTGTGTCATCAATAAAATATGCAAAATGCTGAAACTTTGAAAGGGTTGCGTTGGAAGTCTCGTCATGAAAGATGCGAGCGACGCACCGTTTAAGATCCGCCTTGTAGTTTTACTAGAAAGAGTCGCTTGAAAGAAAGAAAGAAAAAAAAATCGCCAAACTTTGTTGTCGTTGTTGTCCAGCTACCTTTACATGTTAGCCAAAAAAATATTACTTTAAAAACCACAAAGTGAGTTTCTTGATGATGGAAAATCCAAATTCTTTTTTTTTTCTCAATTTCACGCCGTAGCTATCGATCAATACGAGAAAGCTTCTGATTTCACGCAAGAATTGCATGGAATTTAAGCAATTTGAAGAGGACAGTTCTTTACCGCGATTGAAGCAACAGCTTCAGATTTTAGCCCGATTCTAACAAAGGCTCAAGGGCACATATACCGCTGGGATTTGCCGATGTCTTTCACACTCACAAAAAGAGCCCCAGGGGGCACGACGCTCACCTGATGTGGATCAATTCATATCTGGTGCATGTTCTCTCTAGCACCACCAGGAGATATGTTAGAAATTGAAACAACTAGGAGAGTGTACATGAGATGATGTTAGAAATTAACATAATTCCCCCCCCCCCCCCCATGGTCTACTTTGGATCCCCTACCCCTAAGGATGATTCCTACCAAGTTTGGTTGAATTCCGATCATGAGTTTTGGAGAAGATCAGAATGTACATTTCGCCTGGCAGCGCCCCCCCCCCCCTCCCGCATGTTACCCCCACAGGCCCCTATAGGGCCACTCAGTGTTTCATGAACATTCATTCTTTCTTCATCTATAGAGGTATCTCCATACACAATACCAAGTCTGAGCTATGCCTGGTTCTGGAGAAGATGTTTGAAATTTACATATCTTTTACAATTGGGGGCCCTCCCCCTGGGCCCCCTGGGGGCCACATGTACCATTTTAGCAACTTTGGGTCCCCTACCCCTAAGGATGATTCCTACCAAGTTTGGTTGAATTCTGATAATGTGTTTTGGAGAAGAAGATCAGAATGTACATTTTGCCTGGCAGCGCCCCCCCCCCCCCCTCCAGTATGTTACCCCCACAGGCCCCTATAGGGCCACTCAGAGAAATTTCATGAACAACATTCATTCTTCATCTATAGAGGTATCTCCATACACAATACCAAGTCTGAGCTATGCCTGGTTCTGGAGAAGAAGATGTTTGAAATTTACATAGCTTTTACAATTGGGGGCCCTCCCCTGGGCCCCCCTGGGGGCCACATGTACCATTTTAGCAACTTTGGGTCCCCTACCCTAAGGATGATTCCTACCAAGTTTGGCTGAATTCCGATCATGGGTTTTGGAGAAAGAAGATGAAAATGTAAAAAGTTAACGCACGACGCACGACGCACGACGGACCAATTTCCATCGCAATAGCTCACTCGAGCCTTAGGCTCAGGTGAGCTAAAAAACTTTTGAGCTTCTAATTTTGTAGTGAAAATTTACAGAAAATTCCACTGCTCACATATTGCCACTTTCAAAATCTTCGGGATGTGGTGGGGTTCGCTTGCTTGATATTACAGTTACATTCGTTTTTCAGAAGGTTCATAATTTCCGAGGTTGTTAATTGCGAAGATTCATTACTCCGACAGTTCGGAATTCTGAAAATGGAATTGGGTTCATAATTCCGAAAATGAAGTGGGGTTCATAATTCCGGGAATGAAAAAGATGTTTATATTTCTGAAGGTTCCAAATTTATTCCGGGCGTCGAACCGTACTTTCCGCCTAAAAAAAGTGCTACGAGCCATTATCTCTATCTCTAATTTGCTATTGAACGTCAGAGCTTTTGCGCTTCGCGCGGGAGGGGTGGGGGTGGGGGAAAAGTCCCCCTCACTGCCACCCGTTACATACAGTGCAATATTGCCCCAGAGTAATTTTTGTCCAAATATTAAGTGAAAAGCAGTCAGGGCGTCGACCTATAACTTTTCGCCAGAAAAATGTTTTGCTACGAGCAATTGTCTTTCTCTCAAATTTGCTGAGTCGTCAGAGCTTTCGTTTTCGAGCGGAAGGACCAAACTTTCCCCTCCCTGCACCACCCCTTTTATACATGTATACAGTGCAGTATTGCATGCCGCCCCTAATGCTGTAGAATCATAAGCCCCTCATAACCCCCCCCCATTCGGCAATGCATCAAATCATATTTAGTTGACAAGTTGTAATTTTTCATTATACCTTCGCGACATAGTTGAAGATCATACCAGTAATTTTTAATTATCATGATACATGATACATGATACATGCATATCTACTGTCAGCTTTGATCTTGTATTTGTTTTTATTCTTAAATATTTGTTTTATTTCCATTCTGATATTTGTTATAAGCATTCCTTCAAAGTTCCGAAGCGTATATGTAAACAGAGATATCGTTCACTAAATATTTTTCTTTTTAAAAGATCTTGATTTTTTTTAAAGACATGTACATCTAGATATGAAATGAAGTATTACCATTTGTTAACAACATGAAACTGATGAAAGTAAGCCCATTACCCTTTAATCTATGAAACAAATATAATGTGTGAAAGACAAGTTAAATACTATTTTCAAACTTTTCTCAAGGGAACACTGTACACTTGATCTTAAACTCTATTCTAGGTTCTTATGAGATGTTAAATTCAGGATCAATAATCATTAAACTGTATAAAGCAGTGACAAAGTCCCCCCCCCCCCACAAAAAAAAATAAAGACAAAATAAAGACCAAAAAAACCCCTCTTTTCAATAAATAACAGTACATTTTACAAGCAATATGAGCTTGATATGACTAACGTTAGTGAGTGTTCCTACATGAATAAAGTATATTGTGTCAAGCTGGCTGTAATCTACATGTAAATGCAGTCTGGAGAAAATTAATTGGAATATGTGGAATCTACCTTGGCAGTAGACTTGTCCATGGCGTACTTTATATCCTGGAGCACACTGCTGTTGGGGACACACTCCAGTCTGTTTATGACAGGGTTCATCATTAAAGCAATGACATTTATCAGTACACTCAGATCCATAATATCCATCTTCACATTCATCTGGAACTATGGATAATAAGCAGAATATACAGAATCATATGGTAATTCAGCATGCACTGGCAGAGACGTGTAGTATTTTTCTTGCATTATATCCTGGCAAAATACAACTAGTTTGTTTTCATTACAAATTGTGTCTTTGCGTACATGTACTATTAATTTCAATATTTAGTAACACACAACTTCATCAATGCTTCAATAGATAAACAGATATATTTATTGAAAAGTAACATTCATCTCCTTCATTCATAGAAAATAAACATAATAATATACACAGGAGGTGTCTTCTCCAAGACACTTGATGAGGGTACATGCCTATAAAAGTACAAAATATAACTAGGAGCACTCGGAGGGGGACCAGTCCGAGTACATGTATCCCCCGAACCCGTCACCCATCCCCCATTTTTAATCAATGTCGTGACTGAAATGGATAAAGTGGCAATTTGAAACCATAATGGACCTCCATGCGAAATTTGAAGTGATCCGACAAAAACTGCAGCCGGTACAGTGCTCACAAGAAAATCTTTACTGTTTCTTTAAAAATAATGGTTACCATGGCAAAATTGACTCCGCCCACACCAAAAACAATAGGCGTCTTCATCTTACCGTAATGCACCTCCATGCGAAATATGAAGGTGATCCAACAAGAACTGCAGCCGGTAGAGAGCTCACAAGAAAATCTTTACCATTTCTTTAAAAATACGGTTACAATGGCAACCATGACTCCGCCCACACCAAAAACAATAGGCGTCTTCATCTTACCATAATGCACCTCCATGCGAAATTTGAAGGTGATCCGACAAAAAATGCAGCCAGTAGAGCGCTCACAAGAAATCTCTGCGGCGGACGCGCGCGACGATGCCCATCCCCGTACACTAGTATGGGGGATACAATAACTTTAAGGTACACAATAAAAAACAAAAAAACTATATAGGCCCACAAGTACTCATCCTGATTTATGTAAACAACTAGATGAATCTTCGACCGCGTGCGGTCGGAATTTATGCCTCGCCATCACCAGATTGGAAATGTATGGCATACCTGTAGACTCTAAAAAGGATTGTCCAACAAAATTACAAACCTTTTCACTTAAAAAGCACACAAGACAGAAAATTTATTTCATTTCATTTTCATCCCATACAAATAAAAAACTTACCATTGATGACTTACAATCATCAAATACACCAAGGAAATAGATATTTTATAGCAAATAGACCACTGTCCGCTTGAAATTCTAAAATAGGTACATGTAGGCCTAGACTCCATACATCACGAACCATTTTTTATACATGTATATAATGACCTCTATGACCTTTGAACTTTGACCTTGAGACCCTAAAATCTAATCAGTTCATCATCCCTCACATATGCATACATGGGCCAAGTTAAAAGCTGATCCGTCAAACAGTTCTGAAGTTATTGCGAGAACGAACCATTTTTATGTACATAATTACCTCTGTGACCTTTGACCTTTGACCTTGAGACCCCAAAATCTAATCAGTTCATCGTCCCTCCCATATGCATACATGGGCCAAGTTACAAACTGATAAAAAAAAACAGTTTTGAAGTTATCGCGAGAACGAAAAGGGACGGACGGACGGACGACCCGAAAACATAATGCCTCTGGCTACCACCTACGGTGGGCGGAGGCATAAAAATTGTGGAAAGCATTTCTGCCTTATCATTTTTCATTACTGCTTGATACCATGACTTACTCTGACAGTTGTCTCCAGACCAGCCTGCCTGACAGTCACCTGTACATCCTCCAGTATATCTATCACATGATAAATCTTCTGCACAGTGACATGTCTGTGAACATCCTGCACCATATCTACCAGAAGCACATGCTAAAATTAAGATTTTTAAAAAATGTAAATAGGTAATCATGCTTTACAGGAGGATTAGACATTATTCAACAGTAAAGCATTCTGATAACTCTTTGTATACCAAGTTCAAAGATCTGCACATTTACTCACTGTCACTTTGCCTATTTGTACACATATCAGGCACAAATTAACAAGATTGTATGATGCATTCATGAAGTTCCAATAGGTGGTGTCAATCAGTAAGGCTTTTCCTAAACAGTCGGGTAGTGGCACGGCGCAGCGCAGCGTTGCTCACTTGGTTGAAATTTTTCGAATATTTATCAGGAATTTTATGTATGGTATCTTTTTTGAACGGAAAAAAAAAAAAGAGACAAGAGCCCCAGGGGCACGACCTCACCTGAGGTGGATCAATTCACATCTGGTGCAGGGGCCCTATAAGGCCACCCAGAAAAATTTCATTAACAACTTTCATTCTTCATCTATAGAGGTATCTCTATACACAATACCAAGTCTGAGCTTCCTACCTAGTTCGGTTAAATTCCAATCATGTGTTTTGGAGAAGAAGCTGAAAATGTAAAAAGTTTATGGATGGCAGACAACTTGCCCCACCCCCCCCCCCCCCCCTCAAGTATGCTACCCCCACAGACCCCCTATACATGTAGGGCCACCCAGAAAAAATTCATGAACAACTTTCATTTTTCGTCTATAGAGGTATCTCCATACACAATACCAAGTCTCAGCTATTCCTGGTTCTGGAGAAGAAGATGTTTGAAATTTACATAGCTTTTACACTTGGGGGCCCTCCCCCTGGGCCCCCAGGGGGCCACATGTACCATTTTAGCAACTTTGGGTCCCCTACCCCTAAGGATGATTCCTACCAAGTTTGGTTGAATTCCGATCATGTGTTTTGGAGAAGAAGATCAGAATGTACATTTTGCCTGGCAGCGCCCCCCCCCCCCCCCCTCCAGTATGTTACCCCCACAGGGCCCCTATAGGGCCACTCAGAGAAATTTCATGAACAACATTCATTCTTCATCTATAGAGGTATCTCCATACACAATACCAAGTCTGAGCTATACTTAGTTCTGGAGAAGAAGATGTTTGAAATTTACATAGCTTTTACAATTGGGGGCCCTCCCCCTGGCCCCCCTGGGGGCCACATGTACCATTTTAGCAACTTTGGGTCCCCTACCCCTAAGGATGATTCCTACCAAGTTTGGTTGAATTCCGATCATGTGTTTTGGAGAAGAAGATCAGAATGTACATTTTGCCTGGCAGCGCCCCCCCCCCCTCCAGTATGTTACCCCCACAGGGCCCCTATAGGGCCACTCAGAGAAATTTCATGAACAACATTCATTCTTCATCTATAGAGGTATCTCCATACGCAATACCAGTCTGAGCTATGCCTGGTTCTGGAGAAGAAGATGTTTGAAATTTACATAGCTTTTACAATTGGGGGCCCTCCCCCTGGCCCCCTGGGGGCCACATGTACCATTTTAGCAACTTTGGGTCCCCTACCCCTAAGGATGATCCTACCAAGTTTGGTTGAATTCCGATCATGTGTTTTGGAGAAGAAGATCAGAATGTACATTTTGCCTGGCAGCGCCCCCCCCCCCCCCCTCCAGTATGTTACCCCCACAGGGCCCCTATAGGGCCACTCAGAGAAATTTCATGAACAACATTCATTCTTCATCTATAGAGGGTATCTCCATACACAATACCAAGTCTGAGCAATACTTAGTTCTGGAGAAGAAGATGTTTGAAATTTACATAGCTTTTACAATTGGGGGCCCTCCCCTGCCCCCCTGGGGCCACATGTACCATTTTAGCAACTTTGGGTCCCCTACCCCTAAGGATGATTCCTACCAAGTTTGGTTGAATTCCGATCATGTGTTTTGGAGAAGAAGATCAGAATGTACATTTTGCTGGCAGCGCCCCCCCCCCCCCCCCTCCAGTATGTTACCCCCACAGGGCCCCTATAGGGCCACTCAGAGAAATTTCATGAACAACATTCATTCTTCATCTATAGAGGTATCTCCATACGCAATACCAAGTCTGAGCTATGCCTGGTTCTGGAGAAGAAGATGTTTGAAATTTACATAGCTTTTACAATTGGGGGCCCTCCCCTGGCCCCCCTGGGGGCCACATGTACCATTTTAGCAACTTTGGGTCCCCTACCCCTAAGGATGATTCCTACCAAGTTTGGTTGAATTCCGATCATGTGTTTTGGAGAAGAAGATCAGAATGTACATTTTGCCTGGCAGCGCCCCCCCCCCCCCCCTCCAGTATGTTACCCCCACAGGCCCCTATAGGGCCACTCAGAGAAATTTCATGAACAACATTCATTCTTCATCTATAGAGGTATCTCCATACACAATACCAAGTCTGAGCTATACTTAGTTCTGGAGAAGAAGATGTTTGAAATTTACATAGCTTTTACAATTGGGGGCCCTCCCCCTGGCCCCCCTGGGGGCCACATGTACCATTTTAGCAACTTTGGGTCCCCTACCCCTAAGGATGATTCCTACCAAGTTTGGTTGAATTCCGATCATGTGTTTTGGAGAAGAGATAGAATGTACATTTTGCCTGGCAGCGCCCCCCCCCCCTCCAGTATGTTACCCCCACAGGGCCCCTATAGGGCCACTCAGAGAAATTTCATGAACAACATTCATTCTTCATCTATAGAGGTATCTCCATACGCAATACCAAGTCTGAGCTATGCCTGGTTCTGGAGAAGAAGATGTTTGAAATTCACATAGTTTTTTACAATTGGGGGCCCTCCCTTTGGGCCCCCCTGGGGCCACATGTACCATTTTAGCAACTTTGGGTCCCCTACCCCTAAGGATGATTCCTACCAAGTTGGTTGAATTCCGATGTGTTTTGGAGAAGATCAGAATGTACATTTTGCCTGGCAGCGCCCCCCCCCCCCCCCCCCTCCAGTATGTTACCCCCACAGGGCCCCTATAGGGCCACTCAGAGAAATTTCATGAACAACATTCATTCTTCATCTATAGAGGTATCTCCATACACAATACCAAGTCTGAGCTATACCTGGTTCTGGAGAAGAAGATGTTTGAAATTTACATAGCTTTTACAATTGGGGGCCCTCCCCCTGGGCCCCCTGGGGGCCACATGTACCATTTTAGCAACTTTGGGTCCCCTACCCCTAAGGATGATTCCTACCAAGTTTGGTTGAATTCCGATGTGTTTTGGAGAAGATCAGAATGTACATTTTGCCTGGCAGCGCCCCCCCCCCCTCCAGTATGTTACCCCCACAGGGCCCCTATAGGGCCACTCAGAGAAATTTCATGAACAACATTCATTCTTCATCTATAGAGGTATCTCCATACACAATACCAAGTCTGAGCTATACCTGGTTCTGGAGAAGAAGATGTTTGAAATTTACATAGCTTTTACAATGGGGGCCCTCCCCCTGGGCCCCCTGGGGGCCACATGTACCATTTTAGCAACTTTGGGTCCCCTACCCCTAAGGATGATTCCTACCAAGTTTGGTTGAATTCCGATCATGGGTTTTGGAGAAGAAGATGAAAATGTAAAAAGTTAACAGACGACGGACGACGGACGATGGACGACGCACGACGCACGACGGACAAATTTCCATCGCAATAGCTCACTCGAGCCTTAGGCTCAGGTGAGCTAAAAAAAACCCTTCTCTTCCACCTTTCCTCGTTTATATTTTCCTTCTCTATCTTTCGTTTTGTTACCTTGCTTTCATCCGTCTATCGATATTTCCATTCTTTCCCTCGTTATGATATTCTTTGTTTCCTTTTATCATTTTCTCCCCCACCTTCCTCACGTTCTTATCCTTCTATCATTTCTCTCTCTATCCTTCGTTATGTAATACCTTTCTTATCCTATCATTTCTCACTCTATCTTTCATGATATTTTTCTATTTTCTATCATTTTCTACTTTCCATCTTTACTGACTTTCCTTAAGCCATTCTTTGTTTCTATCCTCTCATTTTTGTTTTCATCTTTTCTTTCGTTATGTTATTCCTTTATTCAAATTATCATCTTTTCTTCTATCATTCCTTATGTTAGTCGTAAAATCTTTATCCTTCTATCATTTATGTCTCTATCTTTAAGATAACATTTAACAAATTCATAGTGACGAAGCTTTTCGACCTGCACTCATCGGGTCACAACGCAGGAATGAGAGAATACAAGAAAATACAAAGTCAAGGAAGGGTGTGTACAGCGACCCGGATATGATCCGAGCATGCTAAAATATTCGAAGAGCTTGTACAAACTCCTTTTGTCGGCACAATAGCGGATCTCTCGACTGCATGAACAACGCCTCTAAGAAGCGAAGATGTTGAAAGCTGCGTGCTCGGGCAACAATAGTGAACTGAGCCGGGTTATACGCCTTGGAACAAGCTGGACTATGCAGCAAGTGCTGACCAATAGCAGAGTCGCTGTGATTGCGTACCCTCAGTGGTACGACAGGCATCAGCTGGTAGCCGAGAACAGCCGAAGCGTAATTGCAAAACCGCTG
Organism: Heliocidaris erythrogramma; assembly: GCA_025617745.1. Taxonomy (NCBI): domain Eukaryota; kingdom Metazoa; phylum Echinodermata; class Echinoidea; order Camarodonta; family Echinometridae; genus Heliocidaris; species Heliocidaris erythrogramma. The sequence continues at coordinate 7,798,824 of CM046873.1, read as the reverse complement.
CTAGCGTCGCTAATGTTCAATGGCGCAATCACAGCAAACACCAAGCATTGTTTTTGCCTGCATCTCGCTTTGCGAATGAGAATGTGAACTTTGGTCTGGCATACATTTTATCTCTGGAAAATGAGACAATGCTGTTTGTGCATGTTGTTTATACTTTATTTCCAGGCCTGTGAGGGGAGTTTCAAAAAAGAGCGAAAAAAAGCTGAAACTAGTTCACCTGATCTATTTACTTGTCTTCCACTTTCTTATCTGACGTCATGCAGATTGAACAGCTGCCCACTGGCGGCCCGGTCCACAGTTCTCCGGTATATGAATGTAAGCAGCATGAACTTCACTTCGCGTGCGTGCGAAGGCAAAACACATTATGACATACACACGGTACATCGTTTTCCATTGGTCGCAAGAGAGCTAGACTCTGCTTGCGCTCGCAGCCGTTTTAGCTAAACTAAGTTTCCAGCCGTTTAAAACCATTGAAATAATGGTTGCCGATAAAATAGCGGAAATAGCACAAAGGAAAAAGCGGAAATTGAAATCGGCGAGAATAATAAGAAAAGCGGAGATCTCACAGTCACAGGTGCGCCACACAAGCGGCGACCCACTTTGGCTCCTATAATTTGTTGCTTTTGTCACACTTTTGCTGAGGGCCTGTGAGCTTGCTTGAGCACCGGTTGTCTGATGTGATATTGGGGAAGCACCTGGACAGTTTTCGGGAAGTTTTGTGGTTCTGGTTCTGAGAAGTTAGGTGACCAATTTTGTTGTGGTCACGAGTGACTGCCAGGTTGAAGTTTACTGTGTGTCCCATGCATACTAATTCATGCTGTTTTGGAGTTTGACTTTGTGTGTGGCTTTACATACAAGACAGCTTACAAGACTCTATTCACTAATGTCCTATTCATGACCAGTCAGGCCTGGAGTAGTACAATACAGCCTCATTGTGATGTTCCCTTCTTCACCGAGTTGGGCAATAAGCCAGTTCGGGGTTAGCGCATGGTACAAATGACCCCAAATATCCACAGATATTTTAGATATGGAGGGTCCCTTTATGTGCACTTCAGAAAATAACTCTGGGAGTGATAGAGGTGCCTCATGAATAGCTTTTGTTTCCCCCTTTAAAAAGAATACTTCCACCTGGATATCATGGAATGCACCATTAGTGCATAATTGAATAATGATTACATGACATTCATGAGCACATATCGAATATTAGTGTCAGTGGGTTTTAGAATTTGGTACAGATGACCTTTATCTGCTCATGCTCAGATTGCATCTCCGAAGTGGCTTATTGCTTTGATTGCTTGATACCTCTAGTTTTGTACTTATGAGTACAGTACTTGTGAACTTAATAAACTAATATGGAAGTATATGAGCTACCTTCATCGGAGGATTCCTTCACCAACATTTGAGAGATTGAAAGACCTTGGAATTAAGAGGAATAGGAGTGGACATAGAGGTCACATGGTGGTAAGAAAGGCAGTATAAAACCTAAGAAACCTAGTGGCCAGTTCAAGGTAGGATCAATCAATTGTCAGTCTGCATGTAATAAATCTGACTTGATTGTTGATCATCTGATAGCTCATGATCTAGATGTGTTAACTCTAACTGAAACCTGGTTCAAGAGTGGTGACTATTCAGATGCTACTAGAATAACTCCAGCAGGATTCAAAATTGTTAATAAACCCAGCAAGCAACATCGTGGAGGGGAAGTTGCTGTATTGTAAAAATCTACTTTGAGTCTAAAAGTTGTCAATAATCATGACCAGTTTAAATCATTTGAATGTCTTCAGACTGATATGACCCATGCCAATCAGGTTATCAAAATTGTCACCATCTACCGACCACCACCTTCACGAAGAACAATGCTACAGTTGCTTCTTCTTCTTCTTCAGTTGCAGTACAGTCCACCGTCAGGCGTATTGTCGTACTGTTGAGGTGCAGTGCAGATGTATGTACAATGTCTGATAAAAGGTACAGGACTTAACTGCGTGCGAGTAAAAACAACTTCCGTGTTTTAACGGAGCTGGGTCTTTTGTACCTCTTGCTTGAAGCTGTTAACAGAGGTACAGTTTACGGACTGCTGAGGGAGGGAATTCCAGAGTCTAATCGCATCCGGGAAGAAGCTTCTCTGGTAGACCAGCATTCTGGCGAAAGGCACTGTGAACTTCTGGGAGGGCCCTCTGTGCAGCGATGTAGATGAAGATGGAGTGAGGAATGTATGTGGGATATCTATCAACGATAGATCATCACCACCTTCGCCTGCACCCTGCATTCTTGTAATGTCGGCCACTTGAGCTGGTTCATCACGGCTGCTACACTGCTTGTTCTCCGATGGTCATTGAAAACGAAGCGGACGTAGCGCCGTTGGACCATTTCAAGCTTCTTGATGTTAGCTTGCGTGTGAGGGTCCCATATTATGCTTGCATACTCCATGATAGGCTGTAGGAGAGTCTTGAAGCACAGTTCCTTGACTTTTGCTGATTTAATCCAAGAACTGTCGGCATCGTTCAACAGATATTCTTTGTTCATGGGCAAACTGCAAACCTTCTACGTCTTCTCAATGACTACAACCTTCAGCAACTTGTTGTGGACCAACCCATGAGTTAGGACATACTCTTGATCTACTTATAACACATGTCGGGGAGACATATATGTATGTGGAATCGGTCTTCACCAGTGACTTTATCGCCGACCATTCTTCTGTGCACTGTTTACTTCAGCTTCAAAAACCCAGGCAAGCAAAGAAGAGGATCGTGTTTCGAAACCTGAAGACTGTCAACCTAGCTGAGCTCAGGTGTGACATTAAGGATTCTTGCCTCTCTGAGCTAAACATCCATGACTCAACAGATATATTAGTATCTCAGTACAACACCACTCTGGATGAGATACTCAACAAACATGCTCCAGAGAAATCATGTATTATTGTTGAAAAGCCCGCTATACCCTGGTACAATTAAGAAATTGCTCACACCAAAAGGAAACGACTGTTAGAGAGAAAGTGGAGAAGAAAAAAGCTTTTAATAGACAAAGAGCTATTCAAGAACCAGAGGAACCGTGTAAAAGAACTCTTCCAGAGCGCTAAGTCAGCTCATTATAATGACCTAATATTGTTAAATGCCATAAGGATCAGAAGGCATTGTACAGCATCATCAATAAGCTCCATCATGGTCCAGATGTAAAGAAGCTTCCACACAATGACTGTGAGGCTAGTCTTGCTGAAGAGTTCTCTCACTTCTTCGTCGGGAAGATCGACCAAATAAGGGAAGGCCATCAGACAAATTGGGCAGGTATTCAAACCAGAGTTGTGCATGACAGTTCACCACGCTTTTCACCATCATCTGATAGTGATGACGACTGTATGGCCTTTCTTCCACCAACTTGCCCGGCAGAAGTAGAGAACATCATTAAGATGTCTACAACAAAGACATGTGCGCTTGACCCACTTCCAACTATTTTCATGAAGCAGAATTCCGATGTGATGGCCTGGCCTATAACAGTTATTGTCAATGCATCTCTCTTGGAAGGACAGGTTCCATATGAGCTCAAATTAGCCCATGTAACCCCTGTTCTGAAGAAAACATCACTCGACCAAGATGTATTGAGCAACTACAGACCAATCTCCAATCTGCCATTTCTTGCCAAAGTCATTGAGAAAATAGTGGCAATAAGACTAACAACATATCTTGAAGAGAATGGACTGTGTGAATCTTCACAATCTGCCTACAAGAAATACCACAATGTCGAAACAGCTCTAATCAAAATAACCGATGACATCCTTAGAGCAGTAGATGAAAAGAAAGCTGTCATGTTAGTTCTTTTGGACCAATCTGCTGCTTTTGACACTATCGACCACGACATACTGCTACAGCGGTTACAAGATGTTTTCAAGATCAACGGATCAGCCCTTGAGTAGTTTCGCTCCTATTTGGACTCCAGACGACAAGCTGTCAACATCAACGGCACTGTCTCCAAAGAAGCAGCTCTACGGTATGGTGTACCTCAGGGATCAGTCCTTGGACCGCTCCTCTTCACCTTGTACACCACCCCACTTGGACACATTGCCCGACATCATGGACTTAATGTCCACTTCTACGCGGATGATACTCAGCTGTACGTGAGCTTTGATCCTAAGGATGGTGATGGAGAGGTATCGGCTGCAGCAAAGATAAATGCCTCCATACGTGAAACTAGACAATGGATGACAAGAAACTTTGTGAAGCTAAATGAAAGCAAAACAGAGTATTTGATCATCTGTTCTTCACAAATGAGAAGTAAGATCATTTCAACTAATGTGACTGTTGGCGACGTATCTGTCTCCCCCGTTGAAAATGCACGCAATCTTGGTGTCTACTTTGATGACTCCATGAGCTTGGACCGGCATATTTCTCATGTTTGCAAGACGGCTTATTTCCAGTTACGCAAGATGGCAGCGATTCGATCATTCCTCACTCGTGCCGCTGCGGAAAGTCTGATCCATTCTCTTATTACATCTAGATTGGATTTCTGCAACAGTCTTCTTGCAGGCCTCTCGACATCTTCACTTAACAGGCTACAATCTGTTCAAAATGCAGCGGCACGACTTCTCACCGGACGCAGAAAATATGACCACATCACACCTATCCTGACTGAGCTCCACTGGTTGCCGATACGGTCAAGAATTCAATTCAAGATATTGCTGCTAACCTTCACGGCTATAAACAATCTGGTGCCAAAGTACAGTACATCACTTCCCTCATCGAAGAACATCACCGCCGCCCTGGCTTACGGACTCCAGGAATTACCCTCCAGGTTCCAAGGACTAGACTCAAGACGTTTGGGGACCGTGCATTCTCATCAGTGGCTCCACGGCTCTGGAACTCGCTTCCGCATGATCTCCAAAACATTACTGGACTTGATCGTTTTAAATCAGGCCTCAAAACTTACCTATTTCAGCAAGTGTGTGAAAAGTATAACTTTTTTATGGAGCAAGCCCCTTTGAATGTTTTTTAACAGATATATGGGGCTATACAAGTGCTGTGCATCATCATCATCATCATGTGGGGTGATTTTTCACTGAAAGTTCATTGGCCTCTTGACCTTTGTCCTTCGTCAGATTCAACTCATTTTCGAACTTGACCTGCGCTTTTAAGACTCGTACCTGTGGTATGAATTTGGTGATTCTACCTCAAATCCATATATAAAGTTATTGTGATTACACTACTTTTTGCACAAAGTTCATTGACCTTTTGACCTTTGACCAGGGTCAGATTCAACTCATTTTCAAACTTGACCTGCACCTTTAAGAGATGTACCTGTAGTATGAATTTGGTGATTCTACGAATATAAATGTGTCTACTGTTCTAATTTCAAATCAAAAACCAACTCATCAATGACAGGAGTTTGATGTAAAATTGTGTTGTATACAAGATAATAATAATGATAATAATACATACACCATCGTAGATTCGAATAACATAACAAAAAAAAAGATAATAATAATACATACACCATAACCAATATATGTCACATGAAGATGTATACTCTGTAAGAATATGCAAAAAAAATAAAAGGAAGTAGATAATAACTAGAAATGTGCATTGCTGGGGCCACGCAATGCTAAATGTATCCCCCGGCACTGGCAGCGATTTGAAGGAGGGACAAAGACCCTCCCCCATCCCCTCCCTCAAACAAAAGGATGGTGTAGAAATTAGATGTGTAGGTTTCACTAAGACACATCTTCATATAAAATTTGAAAGAAATGTGTTGAGAGATATACCAAGATACATCTCCATACAAAATTTGAAAGAAATCCATCAAGAAATGTGGCCTGCAGAGTGCACTCACGCCATGCCCTGAAGTATGACCTTTGACCCTATAAAAGACGGAACACTGGTGGCAGCATCACCAAAAATTACAGGTTTTTAGATTACACCAAGAGACACCTTCATGCAAAATTTGAACGAAATCCGTCAAGAAATGCAGAAGTAAGAGTGCAAGAAATGGAAAAATGACCTTTGACCCTATAAAGGACGGAACAATGAGGACAGCATCACCAAAAATTAAATATGTGTAGATTATACCAAGATACATCTCCATACAAAATTTGAATGAAATCCGTCAAGAAATGCAGAAGTAAGAGTGCACAAAAGAGACAAATGAGCTTTGACCCTATAAAGGACGGAACAATGAGGGCAGCATCACCAAGCAGTAAAGATGTGTAGATTATACCAAGATACATCTCCATACAAAATTTGAACAAAATCCATTGAGAAATGTGGCCTGCAGAGTGCACTCACGCCATGCCCTGAAGTATGACCTTTGACCCTATAAAAGACGGAACACTGGTGGCAGCATCACCAAACACTATAGGTTTTTAAATTACACCAAGAGACACCTTCATGCAAAATTTGAACGAAATCCGTTGAGAAATGTGACCGCCAGAGCGCACACAAGAGTACACACAAGACATATATCAAAATATGACCTTTGACCCTATAAAAGACGGAACACTGGGGGCAGCATCACCAAAATCTATAGGGTTCCAGATTTTACCAAGAGACACCTTCATACAAAATTTGAACAAAATCCGTTGACAAATGTGACCGCTAGAGCGCACACAAACCATCCCCAAAAATATGGCCTTTTACCCTATAAAAGACGGAACACTGGGGGCAGCATCACCAGAAACTATAGGGGTCCAGATTTTACCAAGATACACGTCCACAGGAAGTCTGAAAAAAATTCGTCGAGAAATGTGACCGCTAGAGCGCACACAAGAATGTGACGCAGCGGCGGCGGCGGCGAAACGCTGCTGAATCCAAAGTATCCTCTGGCATACTGCCGGGGATACAATTACAAATGTCCATTGCCGCGCAATGCGAATGTATCCCCAGGCACTGGCAGCGATTCGGAGGGACAAAGAAGCTCCCTCAGAAGCTCCCTTGAGCGCACACAAGATATCCACTAAAATATGACCTTTGATCATGTAAAAGATGGAACACTGGGGGCAGCATCACCAAAAACTGTAGAGATCTAGAGTAATCTTTGATGGACCTCCATACAAACTCTGAAAGAAATCAGTCAACAAATGTGTCCTCCAGAGTGCATGTAAGACAGCAACCCAAAAATAACATTTGACCCTATAAAAAGCGGAACAGTGGGTGCAGCATCAGCAAACACGAGAGATGTGTAGATTTCACTCAGATACAACTCCATATAAAATTTGAAAGAAATTCGTCAAGAAATGTGGCAGTTAGAGCGCACTAAAGATATGACCTTTGATCCATAAAGGACGGAACAATGAGGGCAGCATTATCAAGTATAAATTTGTATAGGATTTGAAGGTTTGCATGGTGAAGTTGTAATTCAGAAAAAATGTTTGCGGTACAACCATGTATAAATTTGTATATTGTACCAAGATACATCTCCATACAAAATTTGAAAGAAATCCATTACGAAATGTGGCCTGCAGAGTGCACTCACGCCATCCTCCAAAGTATGACCTTTGACCCTATAAAAGACGAGACACTGGTGGCAGCATCACCAACAAGAGCCCCAGGGGGCATGACGCTCACCTGAGGTGGATCAATTCACATCTGGTGCATGTTCTCTCGAGCCCATGAACAACTTTCATTCTTCATCTATAGAGGTATCTCTATACACAATACCAAGTCTGAGCTTCCTACCAAGTTCGGTTAAATTCCAATCATGGGTTTTGGAGAAGAAGCTGAAAATGTAAAAAGTTTATGGATGGCGGACAACTTGCCCCACCCCCCCCCCCCCTCCAGTATGTTACCCCCACAGACCCCCTATAGGGCCACCCAGAAAAATTTCATGAACAACTTTCATTTTTCGGCTATAGAGGTATCTCCATACACAATACCAAGTCTGAGCTATTCCTGGTTCTGGAGAAGAAGATGTTTGAAATTTACATAGCTTTTACACTTGGGGGGCCCTCCCTGGGGGCCACATGTACCATTTTAGCAACTTTGGATCCCCTACCCCTAAGGATGATTCCTACCAAGTTTGGTTGAATTCCGATCATGTGTTTTGAAGATCAGAATGTACATTTTGCCTGGCAGCGCCCCCCCCCCCCCCCCCTCCAGTATGTTACCCCCACAGGGCCCCTATAGGGCCACTCAGAGAAATTTCATGAACATTCATTCTTCATCTATAGAGGTATCTCCATACACAATACCAAGTCTGAGCTATGCCTGGTTCTGGAGAAGAAGATGTTTGAAATTTACATAGCTTTTACAATTGGGGGCCCTCCCCCTGGGGGCCACATGTACCATTTTAGCAACTTTGGGTCCCCTACCCCTAAGGATGATTCCTACCAAGTTTGGTTGAATTCCGATCATGTGTTTTGAAGAAGATCAGAATGTACATTTTGCCTGGCAGCGCCCCCCCCCCCCCCTCGAGTATGTTACCCCCACAGGGCCCCTATAGGGCCACTCAGAGAAATTTCATGAACAACATTCATTCTTCATCTATAGAGGTATCTCCATACACAATACCAAGTCTGAGCTATGCCTGGTTCTGGAGAAGAAGATGTTTGATATTTACATAGCTTTTACAATTGGGGGCCCTCCCCCTGGGCCCCCTGGGGGCCACATGTACCATTTTAGCAACTTTGGGTCCCCTACCCCTAAGGATGATTCCTACCAAGTTTGGTTGAATTCCGATCATGGGTTTTGGAGAAGAAGATGAAAATGTAAAAAGTTAACGGACGACGCACGACGCACAACGCACGACGGACGACGGACAAATTTCCATTGCAATAGCTCACTCGAGCCTTGGGCTCAGGTGAGCTAAAAACTATAGCTGCATAGACTTTACCAAGAGACACCTTCATGCGAAATTTGAACAAAATCCGTCAAGAAATGCAGAAGTAAGAGTGCACAAAATGGACAGCTGACCTTTGACCCTATAAAGGACGGAACAATGAGGGCAGCATCACCAAAAAGTACAGGGGTGGTATTCTGAGAGTTATTTTATCTCGATTTTAGTGAAAAGATTTTAATTGTCATAACAAATTTTAAATTGCAACATTTCATTGGTGTTTGCGCAAATGAATTAGTACGCATACACAGCTGTAGTGATAGCTAGTTCACAGAGTCTGCAAATACAGACTAGTATGTATAGCTAAATATAGAATGACCTGTAATAGTAGACCAGCCAAACATCCAAAAAGGCTCTAGAAAAAGATTCGACGGCATTTCGGGGTAATGCTCGGCATCCATGCTTAAAGTCTTGCAAAAATACTGACGAATAACGTACCGGCAACGCTCCAGCAAAGTTCTGGCGGTGTGACCGGGCCTTAACAGCTATTATGATAGTGGTCACATTCACAACCAAAGAGCAGATTCTAATCCCTGACGGTGTTTATTAATCTAATTGCTATATATTTTATATTGGTTAGTTACATTCTTAAGTTGAAAGATGTCATCTTCATTAATTCTGTTTCCATGGCAACATATTTTTTTTTTATAAATCAAATTCCAAACTATATTCCAAACTAAATTTTTGAATATAATCAAACAGGCGGTAACAATAAGTAGACGTTTACCATTATTTCATGTTGAAAACAAATATAGTTCTGTATTTCCTTAGAAATGCAACACATTTATTTGTTACCATGGTAACGGCCTACACATTTAGTGGTCTCCTCCATCATCCCTTTACTTAAACAAATTTTGATAAGTGAGTGTCGTGTAAAAGAGAAGATAATCATGTACAATACAAATGTATTAATATTTACTTTTTTCGGTAGCATCGTGGGTTGTTTTTTTTGCACAAATATGTTTTTTTTTCTGTTTCCATAGCAACAGCCATTTTCAAACATGATGGACACCTTTTGTTTGAGTTTTTATCAAGTGAGAAACTTGTGATACATTACTTTAAAATTCTTAATCACGAATACATGACATTTTCTTAAATTCTGTTTTTGATCCGTTGCCATGGTAATAGTCCTTGTGTCCACGCCCACTTCATATTTTAGGGCAAAGAAGCATATTCTGATAGTTAATGGTCCCATCTAACAGGAAAAAAAAAATCATTTAAGATTATTTCTAAGGGGGTGGAGACATTTCAGTTTTTGGCCCATAGACTATACTAATAATGGGATAATTGCCTTATACACTCTAGATGTACCTTCAAATAGTGTTTTTCAGTCAAAATGCGCATCCAGTAAAAACACATCGTTCTGTTTGGGATAACATAAAATGAGTTATCCATTACCTTATCGGATAATTTCTTTTCTGTGTGTGACATGACAATATACATGATATGTTTAATCAAGAAAAGGCATTTAAAACGACAAATTTACGTTTGAAAAAAATATTGGTAGTTTTCACAACCTATTATTTTGAGTAAATCACAGTTTTATGTTTCATTACGCCATACATGTGTGTGTAATATCCAACTTTCAATTGTGTATTAATCAGGTTTATAACTTGAAACTCAAAATAAATCTGATATCACTTGAAAAGTCTTAATCAGGTATTACATATTAGGTCAAAAAAATAAAAATCGTGATTTTTTTACATTCTTTCAAATTTTGAGCCAAAAATGTTATTCGTCAGTATTTTTGCAAGAGTTTAAGCATGAACTCCGAGCATTACCCCAAAATGCCGTCCAAAGTAAAAAAAATCTTCTTGGCTGGTCTACTATAACCCATGACTCATGCCAGGTCAGTTATAAAACATCGAGTACTTGTATGATACAGGTATCTACACATGAAGACATGACTACAATGATGTCTGCCTGACGGTACCTTTAATAAAGCTATATGCCATCTCATAAGTTCAATCAAGCTCTCTAACTGGTCTTCTATAAGAATATAACATGGTGTCAGGAGTCAGCAGCAAGTGTGTTTGCTGAGCAACCCAGCTATATGGAGGATTCAATGAAATCAGGCCAGTTCATTCCAATTTTCTTTGGTGATGTGAGAGGTGATGTGAGAGGTGATGTGAGAGGTGATGTGAGAGGTGATGTGAGAGATGATGAGAGAGATGATGAGAGGGCATAGAGTCTAAGTGTATGTCCAGTGAATGTACTTTATGTTCATAATATTTAACACTGTCGTTGTATGGACTGGAGTGCATAGTTCTGTGCTGGGCCATTTCCAGTATAACGGGCTGTAAGCGTGACATATATGGGACATGAACATATATGGGACATGAACATACAAGATACAGAATAACTCAGTGAAAGTATAATAATTGAGCTAAACAAGTATTGTTGCGAAAATACAGAAAGAAAAAGCTAATTGTTACGCTGTTCATGTGAGTCAGTACACTAGGCTAAGAACCAAAAAGAAACAAAATGGCAAATCTCAATCAACCTCCTCCACTCGACTTAAAGGGAAATATTTCCGAGAACTGGAAAAAGTTCAAACAGAAATTCACTCTATACAATGTTGCCTCAGGAATGTCTGAAAAAGATGAAAAGTCACAAACATCAATGCTTCTACACGTCATTGGCGATGCTGCCTTGGAATTATATGATACATGTACGTTTGTATTTTCTGAGGGTGAGAGCATGAAGCTTGAGAAAGTGTTGGACAAATATGAGGAATATTGTATGCCGAAACGTAATTTGACGTATGAGAGACATAGATTTTTCACAAGATCTCAGTTAGTGAATGAGAGTGTTGATCAGTACGCAACAGAATTGCGGAGTCGTGCTCAGTCGTGTGAGTTTTCCATGTTGAAAGAGAGTCTTATTCGGGACAGAATTATCTGTGGTATTTTAGACGATGGTCTAAGAGAACGTTTGTTGAGGCAAGATGATCTCACATTGGATAAAACGTTGCAAGTATGTCGTGCGGCTGAACAAACTCGAACGCAGGCACAAGCGTTGAGTTCCGCAGGGGAAAACGCCTCAATTCCGGTAGATTCTTTCAGCAAGACTAAGAAGCAATCTCCTGGTTCAAAGTCAAAACAGTCAAAATCTCAAGGTCGTATTAACAGTGAAGCATGTAATACATGTAGGTGCGGAAACCGACATAGCAAAGACAAATGTCCCGCACAAGGTAAAACATGCAAGAAGTGCGGTAAGCAAAACCATTTTGCTAAATGTTGTAGAACCCCAGTAGCCAAGGTCAATGAGCTGCAGCACTTGGAGGTAGATTCAGAAGGTTTCACGATTTGCTCTGTCGAATCAAAGGAATCCAAGGAAGAATGGAAAGTCAATCTACTGGTCAATGACCAGCCAGTTGAATCCAAGATTGATACTGGTTCCCAAGCAAATCTTCTTCCTGAGGCAGTGTTTCACAAAATGAAACCAAAGCCAAAGCTGCAAAAAGCCAAAGTGATGTTGACAGGCTACTATGAAACAGCTGTTCCAGTCAAAGGTCGTTGTTTTGTACAGGTTGATTACAAAGGAATCAAACACAGTGTACCGTGTCTAGTCATTCCTGGAAATCGTCAGCCTTTGTTAGGATTACGGACAAGTCAAGATTTGTGTCTGGTGAAAAGAGTGTATCATATTGAAAACAAACTAAACAAGGAACAGGCAAAAGTGTAGTGCAAGACTATCAAGATGTGTTTGTAGGTCTAGGTTGTCTTCCTGGTAAACACCACATCACATTGAAAGAGAACGCACAACCTGTTCAACATGCGTGTCGCAAAGTTCCATTTCCACTTCAAAGTAAACTCAAAGACGAGTTAGATAAGATGGAACGAATGGACGTAATCACACCAGTTGATGAGCCAACTGATTGGGTTTCTTCTCTCGTGGTGGTAATGAAAAAAAAATGGTCAACTCAGAGTGTGTCTATATGTAGATGCAAAAGACCTGAACCGAGCAGTCAAAAGAGAACACTATCAATTGCCATCAAGAGCTGAAATAACTGCACACTTTGCAGGAGCCAAGTACTTCAGCAAATTAGATGCATCTAGTGGTTTTGGGCAGATCCAACTAGATGAAGAAAGCTCGAAACTTTGTACATTTATCACTCCATACAGAAGGCCACGCCCCCACCCCTCCCTCATCAGATGGCAAAAAAATAAGAAACAAGATGAATGCGACTGCGTCTCCTATATGCCTCCGCCTAAATTCAGTTGATGGCTCAAACTGTTCTAGAAATATTTGATAACGAGGCTAAAAACCAGTAATTTTATGTAAATTGACCTCTGTGACCTCTGACCTTTGACCTAATCAGTTCATCTTTCTATGGGGATGCATACTGGTACCAAGTTTGAAGTTCTTACCTCAGATAGTTCTTGAGATATCGCAGTAACGGTGCTAAAAACCACTAATTCCATGTAATTTCATGTAAATTGACCTCTGTGACCTCTGACCTTTGACCTACTTACCCCAAAATCTAATCAGTTCATCTTTCTATGGGGATACATACTGGTACCAAGTTTGAAGTTCTCACCTCAGATAGTTCTTGAGATATCGCAGTAACGGTGCTAAAAACCAGTAATTCTATGTAATTTCATGTAAATTGACCTCTGTGACCTCTGACCTTTGACCTCCTTACCCCAAAATCTAATCAGTTCATCTTCGTATAGGGAAACATACTAGTACCAAGTTTGAAGTTCTTACCTCAAACAGTTCTTGAGATATCGCGGTAACGGTGCTAAAAACCAAGAATTTCACGTAATTTCATGTAAATTGACCTCTGTGACCTCTGACCTTTGACCTACTTACCCCAAAATCTAATCAGTTCATCTTCGTATGGGGATACATACTAGTACCAAGTTTGAGGTTCCTACTTCAAATGATTCTTCAGATATCGCGGTAACGAGAAGTGGGACGGACGGACGCACGGACGGACGGACAACCCGAAAACATAATGCCTCCGGCACCCACCTTCGGTGGGCGGAGGCATAAAAAAAGAAAGAAAATGGAATAGCAAAGAAGACGGTTGGACCCCTTCCGGCAACCCCCCCCCCCCCCCAACCCTCTTCCACCAGCGGCGTCTTAGATTAGCTTTAAAGTAGATATTCAAAGAAAATCACAAATATGGCAATTAATGTATCGAACTAGAAACTGGGAAGCTTACAGATGGCAATCGTATAAGTTTTATGTCAACTGCGTATCTGGTGATTATAAAAACAACACAAATAAAAGCTCTTCTCAGCATCTGGAATATCCGAGGATTCGCCAGAAATATAGCGATGTTTTGATGTCGTCACACTCGGGATCGATCCTGCTTAAGCAGACGACGTCCTATAATGAATGAACGTAATTGCAATGCAATTATTTATCAAATTATAAAGAGTTTGGTGTATTTAAACATGACCTTATTTCACACCATTATAAAGGGAAAGTGAAACTGATTCTGATAGCTAAAACCGTTTGATTGTAAATACATAGGAGAAGGGTCAATGATCAATGAAATAAACCCCACTTTCAAATTGAAAAGCCCTCCGAATAATAGCAGGATGGTATTCGTTCCCTCTTGAAACGCCGAACATGCCCCGGTGCAAGCAGCTGAAAATACAATGGCGTCTTATTTTGTTTACAAGTGACTGATTCCTTTATTTTTTTAACGCTGCATTTTTCATCAAAATAATACCATACACGAAGTTAAGAGTGAGGCAACAGACTAACATTAAGACTGACGCTAGTGAAGGAAGAGAAATAAGTGAAGAGGAGATGACAAAATAGGCTCTGAAAAATGTGTAAGATGTTATGGGACATCGTCTGCTTAGACAGGACTGGTCCAGGGTGTGTCGTCACATATCTCAGCAGCGTTCGAGGAGCTCTTCAGCTGCTATATCGGGGGCTGTATTTTACCGTTTTATAATTGATAATAATCATTACTTCAAATGTTTCCAAGCGTTGAATTTGGATAACCTTGTTTAATTTATGCCATCTATGCAATAATAAGTATTAAGCCAATATTTAAAATCATTAACGTTCTACTTTAAGATTATTCCAAAAGACTTGTGCCTCCAATGGTGCCAGTGCTCCCACAATGGCTAGACTCTAGCTACGCCACTGTTAAAGGGAAAATTTAGGGTCACGATAGGATATTATGGTTTTAATTGCCATCTTCAAAAAGCGGATCTCTTTTTCGACGAAAAGCACCCCCCCCCCCCCACCCCCGCAATGAATAAAAAAATGAAATGGAGACACAAAACTGGGAAGGTTTATAAAAGAGGAGAGGAGAAGAGAAAAGAGATGAAAATAAGAGGACGAGATTAGAAGAATCGAATAAGTGTTTATGTGAGTGTGTGGAGGTGTCGTAGTCGAACGGTTTACAGCGCTTGACTGGAAACGCGAAGGTTGGGGGTTTGATCCCTGGTACGGCACCTATGGCCTTTTTGTTGTAAAAAAAATGATAGCAACTTTCCTTTTTTTTAATTTACGAGCGCGCGAAGCTAGCGACCAAAAATAATTGTGCCTTTCCGTTGTGAAAAATCATAAAAATAACATATTTCGGCATATAATGACTGAAATATGAGGATATTCGGGCTGCAGCCCCCCCCCCTTCTCGTACGCCTATGCCTATGCCTATGTTAAGTACACAGTTGCGATTGATTTTAACTTGCGATTGTTTCAAATAAATCGCTTCAACTCCTTATAAGGCGGGGCACTGGTTGATAAAAGCCATTAATTTAGGTCAGAATGTTTTCTTCTACATGTGTAATTCCTTATTTCTATTTTTTACGATGAGGATTGTTTTACTCTCAATGTCTTTTAGTGTTTTGTAATTCGTTATGCTTGTAAAAGTTATTTCAAACTTCAGGTCAGCGGTTGTAACTGTTAAAAACGCAGACTGTGCAGTAAAATGAAGCAACTCATTAGAATCTGTACAAATGATTAATGGTTTTACTCTGTCACGTGAGTGACTTTTTTGTTTGCTTTAACTGCTACTCGACTCAGAATAAACGGGAATGGAAACAAATTTTACAGAGTTATATTTCAAATTTAATATTTATAGTCTTCCTTTGCTTTCAAAGTTGGATTTCCAATGTGTACATAAACAGAATCAAACAAATTGCAAGTTATACATTAACAAACTTATCTTAAATACAATGAACGATTCGGCTCAGTTCAAACTCATGGGCGTCGGCTGCCCTTGACGTTGACGTCAGCTCGCCCGGGTCGCTTACGTTTACTCTGGGGGTTATCCACGTCGCGACGAGATGCAAGCTCCAGCTGCCATCCGATAGTCTACATCTCATCGAATGGGGGCTCGATCTCGTCCTGCTAGTTTTGCCGTCGGCTGAAGCGACATCGCTGGTCAAGGAGGGGCTCTGGCTGGGAACGACGCTGTTGGTAGAGGCCGAGGAGCTGAAAGGACCGCCGGTAGGGCAGCGTCTGGCTGAGTGGCCGAGTCGGCGTGAACCAGAGAGCAGCCAAGCGACCCGGGCGAGCTGACGTCAACGGCAAGGGCAGCCGACACCCATGAGTTTGAACTGATATAACTCTGTAAAATTTGTTTCCATTCCCGTTTATTCTGAGTCGAGTAGCAGTTAAAAAAAAAAAAAAAAAGTCACTCACGTGACATACTCATAAATACGAACCTACCATTTTTCATTGACATAATTATATGACCTTCAAATGTTACGTAACACTATACCCGGGAATACACACACACATTTTGTATCAAAAGATACATTGCACTCTAAAGAAAAAGTCATAAGGTCGCGCGGCAAGCCCTTTAAAACTATCAGCGGTGTGGGGGGGGGGGGGGGGGGGGGCGCTAATGGCCCTCCAGTCCTATTTGGATTAGAGGAATGTGAAAGAAAGATGAGTCTCGTCCGGGTCTGAGATACAAAACTGTATTTGGGCAGCCATGTTCATCGTTAGTCTCATCTCACAGTTCTTCTTTCTTCATCCTGTCGCTTTCTTCTTTGTTTTCCTTTCGCTTATAATCTATTTATTCCCATATGCATATACGAATTTCAGTGTTGAAAAAAATCGGAATTAAGTTTTCTGTTTTCTTTCCTTTTTTTTTCCTTTTTCTCTCTTTTTTCCCTTCTAACCTCGAATGAATCTTTTCACTTTTTTCTTTTCTCCTTCCTCTTACCTCTCCCTCCTTTTTGCCCACATAGTGGCGCATATACTGACAGCAATGTTGAATATGAAAGGGGGAGTGACATCCCAACATCCCACCCCTGCCCCCACCCCCTTTTAGCAAGGCCCATGATAGGGGTGGGGTAGGAAAATTTATATATTTTATCAAAAGTCATAAGCCTGATCACGTGATCTCACATTGTGCAGTACAGTTATCTTTATAAAGTTTAAACCCTGCTGTGTATATATCTTGGAACTTAATACAATAACTATGTGTATTTGGGGGCCTCGTGTTTGAAACCAAGTGGATGTGGTGGAAATTTGGTGTGTCTCATTTTCCAAAGCGGTATATACATTATATAAATAACTTCAAGCCAATTTCGTTGTAGCAAATTTAATCCGGAATCCGATCATTCACTTTCTTCAATACATCAGTATAAATTTGTAATCACCGAAGCAATATCATTTTATGAGAAATGATACATGTATTCCTGAGGCGCTCGCCAACAAATATTGGTTATTATAATAGGAACAATGATAATAATGATAATAATATTAATAATACTAACAATAATGATGATAATAATAATAATAATTATAATAATAATAATAATCATAATAATAATCATATTGATAGGAATTACGATAATAATGGCTATTTCTCTGGATTTTATTATTTGTTTATTTATTTATTGTTATCATCATTGTTATGATTATTGAGTACGAAATCAATATCTTTACACTTGGCCGTCTTTCCCCTCCTCCCTATCTGAAATACGGATTGACGCTGTATTCTCTGAATTTACAACCCTTTTTCATTTTCGGAAATACGAACCCTTTTTCATTTTCGGAAATACGAACCCTATTTCATTTTCGGAAATACGAACCCTTTTTCATTTTCGAAAATACAAACCTTCGGAATTATGAACCCTTTTTCATTTTCGGAAATACGAACCTTATTTCATTTTCAGAATTATGAACCTTATTTCATTTTCGGAAAAACGAACCTTCGGATTAACGAACCTTCAGAGTAACGAACCTTCGAAATTATGAACCTTCGGGAAAAAAGAACCTTCGGAAATACGAGCCTTCGGAAAACGACATGTAACCATACTATGACTTCAACAAATAGCAAGGCCGTGATCAGCCACATGAAAGCAGTATTTACTCGTCATGGAACACCATGTGAACTGATGTCGGATAATGCTCCTCGATTTGCAAGCCAAGAGTACCAGAGCTTTGCAAAAGAATGGGATTTTCACGATAAAACATCGAGTCCACATTATCCACAATCCAATGGCCTCGCAAAGAATGCTGTACAGACTGTCAAAAATCTCATAAAGAAGTCACAGCACAGTGGACAAAATATCCACAGGGCTCTATAAGTCAATCGAAGTTCACCACTAGCATGCGGAAAATCTCCCGCAGAACTCCTGTACAATCGTCGACTTAGATCGAATCTCCCCATGCTTGACAGTTTACTTACCAACAACGGATCGATACTCAATCTGTGAGGGAAGAAAGGAGGAGCAGAAGGAGAAGCAAAATAAGCGATTTGACAAACATGCTCGAGACTTGTCAAAGCTCAAGCCTGGAGATCATGTCATACTCCAAGACATGAAAACCAACACCTGCTCGAAACGTGGTATCATCAGGTCTGTCCAGAATCGAAACAGATCATACCAGGTCGAGACAGAAACAGGCGAGATACGTCGCAGAAACAGACGTCATCTCAGGCCAGTCCCACCTCAACAACAAGCCGAGTCTATTCCACTACCAACGCAGGATGACTTCGAGCTAGATGACAGCGCAGAAGCTACTGAACAACCAGCATCAGAAGAAAGTGCAACTACGTCATTAACCAGAACAACCAGAAGCGGACGTGTTATTAAACCGCCAGATCGCTTGAACTTGTAAATAAATGAAAGCGAACAACAGAGAAAGACTTTCGCGTTTTGTAAATAGTTTTTAGTTATAGAGTTAAACTTGGACTCTAAAACATAACTGCAGGATTGCATGAGCATGATATATATTTGCATGTTATAATTTATCAGTATAACCGGATTTAATCAATCACTTTGATTACAAGAATCAACAGATATCACTCAATCTCAACGTAGAATTCCAGTATCGTGAATCGCAACCTGAAAAATATGGACTGTCGCGTAATTAGTTATATATTTGAAAGCGAAAGTACTCCAGCTTTAAGGGGCAGAATAATCCCCTAGTACAGTCGCGAGTGTACAGGTAGTCTACCCTGTCACTCTGTACAGTTTAAGAAGTTTTATGTATATGTAAACCTCTTTTAAGAAAGGGAGGTGTAGTGATAGCTAGTTCACAGAGTCTAGTATGTATAGCTAAATATAGAATGACCTGTAACCCATGACTCATACCAGGTCAGTTATAAAACAATGAGTACTTGTATGATACATGTATCTACACATAAAGACATGGCTACAATGATGTCTGCCTGACAGTACCTTAATAAAGCTATGCCATCTTACAAGTTCAATCAAGCTCTCTAACTGGTCTTCTATAAGAATATAATAACAGCCACTTTTGTGCAGTCATTAACCAATGATGCGGCATAAGCGTACATTTTGTTATGACAATTAAAATTATTTCACTAAAATCAAGATAAAATAAATCTCAGAATACCACCTCAGATGTGTAGATTATACCAAGATACATCTCCATACAAAATTGGAAAGAAATCCATTCAGAAATGTGGCCTGCAAAGTGCACTCACGCCATCCTCCGAAGTATGACCTTTGGCCTTATAAAAGACGAGACACTGGTGGCAGCATCACCAAAAACTAAAGGTTTTTAGATTCCAAGAGAGACCTTCATGCAAAGTTTCAACAAATTCCGTTGAGAAATGTGACCACCAGAGCACACACAAGTGTGCACACAAGACATCTAGCAAAATATGACCTTTTACCATATAAAAGATGGAACACTGGGGGAAGCATCACCAGAAATTATAGGTGTCTAGATT
Source organism: Heliocidaris erythrogramma (assembly GCA_025617745.1). Taxonomy (NCBI): domain Eukaryota; kingdom Metazoa; phylum Echinodermata; class Echinoidea; order Camarodonta; family Echinometridae; genus Heliocidaris; species Heliocidaris erythrogramma. The sequence continues at coordinate 7,778,873 of CM046873.1, read as the reverse complement.
ATACCAAGATACACCTCCATACAAAGTTTGAAAGAAATCTGTCAAGGAATGTAGCCGTTAAAGCGCACAATGTGACGCGGCAGCGTAACGCTGCTGAATCCAAAGTATCCTCCGGCATTCTGCCGGGGAATACAATAATAATACATACATCTTCGTAGATTCGCATAACATACAGTAACCAATATACAGTATGTAACATGAAGATGCTCAAATAATGAGAAATCAATTTACGTCTATTAGACTTTTATGCGGTACATGAGCTCAGATCAAGATTCCTCACTGAATGATATCAATTGACTTAATAGTTCAAGCTGATCATATCCTGGTATGGTCACTTTAAGTTAGACTGGATACTTTTTCTCCCCATGAGAAACCTGAGTAATTTACCTGTCAATTAATGTTCAAGAAAGTGTTTTGGTGTGTGTATTCTGTTACCCTAAAACCAATGTAAATTTATTGTAAACATTGTTACTGTTATAATATCTAAATTACCCTACATGTATATGGCCCACCCAGTGTATTACTAATACATAAACAATATATCTCTCATGAAACTGCTCATAGCCAGAACCAAATTTTGCTTACTAGATTTTTATTACCCACGCCGATGAAATCGGCAGGGTTATGTAAAGGGCTCCGTATGTTTGTTTGTTTGTTTTTTTTGTTTTTTTTTTTGTTTGTTTGTTTGTTTTTTTGTTTGTTTGTGTACAAGATAACGAGAGAACGGGTGACAGGATTTGCACCAAATTTTCAGGGAATGTTCGGAAAGTGACAGGAAAGAATCGATTAGATTTTGGTGATGATTGGTTGACCCCTGCAAATTCTGTGTGACCTTGAAGTTTTGACCCTGTAGTAAAGTATAGGAACTTCAGTTCGGATAGTGACAGGAAAGAAACTAGAAAGTTTGATGACCCCAAACTTCGCCTGCCGATGCAGAAATATTTTGGCCAATCAAAACACTCATTACTTCGTCTCACCAAAAATCTATTTCAGGTTTATGAATTTTAGAAGACCCATTATTGGCCATTTCACTTCAAATCCGTACGAGCCTGCAATGAATATTCATATCTATTGTTCTCCACCAATGTATCCCAGCAACAAGGGATTTTTCGCGCGCTTGAACAGCGAAATCGAGCTTCAGTTAGATTCAGGCTACCCTAGCACGTCTAATTTCTCCTCTATTTCTTATCTTCTGTGCATTTCTGTTTATTTTCCCCGGTTTTTTCCACTTTGTTGTGGAAGTTTTTGTGATTTATTTTATCCTGGTGGCTGAGGTTCGCCGAATGTACGCCAGTATACACTTTGACTTTGTTGATGGTGGTGACTGAGCTGAGTGAGTGAGCTGAGTGAGTGAGCTCTGTGCCTCGCATGCATGGCATTTTGAAGTCGAGATCCAACTTATTTTGTCGTCATATTTATTTTATCCAAGCCCGATGAAAAAAACAACAACCCCAATTGCAATGTAAAGATAGAACATGAATACATTTACTAACACTGACATGACTGAACATTGAATACAAATTGCTAACATTTTTTTTCCTCACCACGCCACGTGGGGGGGGGGGGGGGAGATGTGCCTCTTGTTATCCCCTTTGAATGGCTACTGCTTACAAAAATAATCGCAACGAAACAAAACCTATATTGGGTATACTTTTTTTTATGTAATACACGACAGGGGAACCAACCAGTAAAAATATATCTATTTATGCAGTTTCAAGAATAATAGTGCCGCTAAGGCGTAGGTCTGCCGCCTTTGACGGCCTTTCTAGTTGGTACATGAGCTCAGAGATTCCTTACTAAATGATACCATCTAATCTATTTCCAGCTGATCATATCCTGGTGTGGTTACCTTAAATTATATGGGATACTTGCTCTCTCCACGAGAAACCTGAGTTAATACCTGTCAACCAATTGTTCAAGAAAGCCTTTAAGATGTACATGTTACTATTCTAAAAGCAATGATCATTCACAAGATTTATAATATTATTCCGCCATATTATATATAGCATAACGAATAGTAATTCAACAAAATAATGCTGTATTACATGTAGTTATGAAATCAGAATACAGGTGGAGGAGTTGATTTACATACTGTACATGCATGTATAATTATATTGTAGTGTACAGAACATGCCACCACTCCCCCATGAGACTACTTTTTGCAAAATGACTGGCACACACTTGCACATACAACACAACACGTACCTATGTTACAATGGCGACCTCTGAATCCAGCATCACATGAGCATCCATATGGATCTGGCAGACAGAAGAGTTTGCGCTGACAGGCGTCAGGTTTGTTATCACCATATGAACATTGAAACTCACAGTTCAGTCCAAATCGATTTCCCTTACCAGGATCACAAACTTAACAAAAAACAAACAGAATTTTCATCAAAATGCAAGTTGCATTTACAAAAAAAAAAAATATATCAACAATAAAATAATGCACCAAATCCACATTTCTAATGGGCTCAAGGCACAGCAAAATTTCTTTAGATATTTTCAAGACATGACATTTACTGTTCAAATATCCTCCACTAAAACATAGTGAGAGAAATAAAAAGTGTCAGCATCATCTCTGGAGGTAAAAACTATGTCAAAACACTGCTTCAACTTTTGTTCCTAATCACCCCGGTTGTTTCTATTCACACCGTTTTAAAGGGGTACTCCGGCCTGAAAATAATATTAACTGAATGAATAGAGTAAAATTTCACAAGTAAAACACTGAAAATTTCATCGAAATCCAATAAAAAATAACGAAGTTCTATGCATGTCATCATGAATATGTAATGAGTGAGCTGATGATGTCACGTCCCCACTTTCCTTTTTTAACTATATTATATGAAATCTTCATTATTTCATTTTTTCATACAATATGTCTATAAAAAATATCTCCCTTGTAACAAAATAAGTTACAGCAATGATGAACTTTCACATTAAATAAGGAGTCAGTCCTTTTAGTTATAGGCTTGGAGCAGAAAATTTGAATTGCAATTTCATATATAAAATACAAAAGAAAAAGTGGGGATATGACATCATCAGGTCACTCACTGCATATTCATGATGACGTGCATATTTATTATTAACTGTTTTACCAAAACGATGCAAAACTTAAAATTCCATAACTTCATTATTTTTCATCCGATTTCGATGAAATTATCAGTGATTTGTTTGTTTAATTTTACTCTATTTATTCAATTCATATTACTTTCAGGCCGGGGTACCCCTGTTTTAAGATACAATGAAATTTGTGTAACAGTGTCTAGCGTCATGGCTTTACAAAATTTCTTTAGATATTTTCAAGACATGACATTTACTGTTAAAATATCCTCCACTAAAATATGAAAATATGAATTTTATCGTGTTTATAGAGTACTACCAGTCACCTAAAAAAATAATTTCAGTACAGCTAAAACGTATTAAAATTAACCGCAAAACACTTTACCTGACCTTGTATGGGTTATGAAGAAAATAAAGGAAGACATAAAATCCCCTCGCGCAGAACTCAAGTCCAAGTTGGGTTTCGCCATAGCGAAATTGTATGCGAGCGCATATGGGTTCATCGACTAGTCTACTCACAAGTCGCTGTAATGTTTATTCAGAGTTTATTTAAACTTGCAATATTTCTTTATGGATTTAACATTCGAATTTTGTAATATAGCGACATGGAACCCCTAACACACAGAGCAAAATGTTTTTTGGGGGCACTCGTATTTCCGAAGGTTCATAATTCGGAAACACAAATTTCCCATGCCTGGGGGTTCATAATTCCAAAAATGAAAAAGGGTTTATAATTCTGAACATTTGTTGCATTATTCCGAAGGTTCGTTTATCCGAAGGTTCATAATTCCGAAAATGAATTAGGGTTCATAATTCCGAAAATGAATTAGGGTTCATAATTCCGAAGGTTCATAATTCCGAAAATGAAAAAGGGTGGTTAGGAAGAGGTTCATCGTGGTGAAAGATGAAGACGAAAAGGTAATCAGTTGTCTCACGATGTGCAAACGAGGAAAGCTACGATGTTTCGACCGCTACTGCTAGTCTTCGTCAGGCAATGAGCATAGACTTCGCTGCGCGCGTGTTACATAGCAGCGGTGGGGCTCCGGGGAGCCCGGGGAGCATTGTTTGTCTCTACTCTACCCGAAAATGAAACGGTTCGTAATTACGAAAATGAAATAAGGTACCTTAAAAGGAGGGAGGGGGACCAAAACGACTGAACAGCCCCCCCCCCCAACCCTCTCTATATCAAGGGTAAAAAAAAAGGGAGAGAGAGAGAGGGGGGGAAAAAAAAAATATTGCAGAATAAGAACCAGTGAATTATCTAGCGGCCGCCGGATATTTCTAACTTTCCTTATGTTATTCTATGTTTTTATCGTTCTTTCATGTTCTCTTTCTATCTTCCTTATGCTATTTTTTGTTTTTCCTTATATCTTCTTCTTTTTCTATCTTTCCTTCTGTTATTCTTTGTTTTCATCCTTCTTTCATTTCCTCTTTCTATCTACGACATAACATGGAATGATAGAATTCTGTCTTCCCTTACAATGTTATTTTCCTTCCATCTTCTTCACTTTCTATATTTCCTTATGCTATTTTTAGTTTTTATTCAATCATTTTTCTCTGTCTACATTCATTATGTTTACGATCACAACGATAGGATAAAAGCAAAGAATAACAAAAGGAATAATGAAGGAAAACAACAGAACCTTATTTCATTTTCGGAATTATGAACCCTATTTCATTTTCAGAATTACGAACATTTCATTTTCGGAAATACGAACCTTCGGAATTATGAACCCTCTTTCATTTTTGAAAAAACGAACCTTCGGAGAATCGACCCCTCGGAATTACGAACCTATCGGAATTATGAACATTCGGAAATACGAATCTTCGGCAATACGAACCTTCGGCAATACGAACCTCTGGAAAAACGACATGTAACCAAGTTTTTGGTGACTGGTACACTTTAAAGCTCCATGTAATCTCAAAAATGTACCCCCTAGCATCCTGGATTAGTGCTAGTAGCAGCTGTGCAAAGTTGTGTCTGCTGGAGAAAACTTGTGCAAGAGGCCAAAAGGCCATGATGATAATAATACATGTGCAATCTACTCATGAATTGTAGGGCCAAAACTCACTCTCTAGACAATTTGATCCCTTGAAGTTGTTAGGACAGATACAGAGACCAGACTTGTCATCACAGACTCCACCATTGTAGCATTTATCACAGATACCATAGCACTCGGGAGGTCCCCAGTTACCAGCTGGACATTCTGAATGTGGCAGAACAAGTACATGTGACAAATGTCTCTTTCATTTCAATTGAGATGTTCAGTGGCAGATCTACATTGTACATTTGTCATGTAGGATGCATTTCCGGGAGAGGCAAAAGTATGAGTCAGAAATATCTGAACAAGCAAGCATGTGGGGCACACTTTTGTAAAAAAAAAATACTTTTTTAACCAGGGGCACATGTCCCTTGTGCCCCCCCCCCCTCCTTCGATCTATTAAACATGTTAGTCTTACAACATGCTTCATGGTAAGATCAAGCAAAGGTAAATACATGTACATGTATGTATCTTAAACCTTCTGCGGCAATCGATCCCAGGTTAAGTGCATAAAAAATCATTTTCACATACATGTAAATGTACATGTAGTGCCATAAATTTTTTTTAATGCAAAGCGGGAATTAATCCGTTTTTAAATTTTTGGGCAGTTTTAGTGTTTGCCCCTGGCACCATAGTCCCTATATAAGCCACTGACACAGTTGCAAAGACTTTCCAGAAATCAACTCAAGGACAATTTCAATATCAGATGATCTTTGTAGAGGTTTGCATGGTGGCACTGATAACGAAGGTTTACGGTTCACCATGTGGTTAGTCCTGATAAGGACTGTTGAGTACGAGGAAGAAAGTAGAGAAAGTTAAGAGGAGAAGAAATGGAATGGCGAGATAGAGAGTTAGAGAATGTAGAAGTAATCTTTCTTGAAAGTGTGAAATCCTGAAAAGAACTGTAACCAGATGACTGACAGTCAACCTGTCTGAAATGTCAATTCTTCTCCACTCTCAGCCTTCTCATCTGATGTACAGTCCTTTTCAGGACTTCACACTTTCAAGAAAGATTACTTCTACACTCTCTGAATTTCTATCTCGCCTTTCCATTTCTTCTCCTCTTTAATACCTTTCTCCACTTTCTTCTTCTTACTCAACAGTCCTTTTCAGGACTAACCACATGGTGAACCATAAGCCTTCTCAATGTTAAAGGAGAATTAACACTAGAATATAAATGTACTTATGTTCATTGACCTGTATCACGTTATAAATAAAATATCAGAAAAGGGTTTAAATCAAGACATTCTAGCTCACGGTATAATCTGCTAACACATTACATGGGGGTTGCCATTTTCTTGATGACATGGAGTTGTACATGAACCATTGGAAACCGTTCCGGTCAGGAAGATATTTTTAATCCTCGAGCTAAATTGTTTCTCGTCATTATAAAAAATCCCCATATATGATGCAAAATACATAACAGGTGTATACATATATTCTAAAATTTGAAATTTGTAGATTTCTTTTTAATTTCTCTGGTTTTGCTAACTAGAAATCGTTTTCTTTGGCTTACTTGGCAGAGCAGAATATAATTTATACAACGCGCATTCTGACTTTTGAAGTCCACTATCTCAAAGCAGGTGAATGCATAGTTTGTCACTATTGACGCTCGGGAAAGTCATCTGGCATAAATTTGAATTAATTCGCTCCGTCGCGTACGTCATAGTATCAAGAAAATAGATTTATATTTAGTAAAATCATAATTTTCAAAGAAATATAAAACCATTTTCATTTTTATAATATATGTATATATCTGTTAAATATTTTAAATCTCAAATGGGATTTTGTATCAGGAAGAAAGACAATTTTGCATTCGAATTAATAATATCTTCATGTACACATCAAGAAAATGGCAGCCCCCGGGTATCGCTAGCAGACAATAAATCTTGCTCAGAAAATCTTGATTTATACCCATCTCGTATATTTTAATGCAAAACTACGTAGGAGAACAAGAAGGAATAGATTATCTTTGAATGTAAGCACACTTATATTATGAGGTTAATTCCCCTTTCAATATCTGTGGTATATCCATGCAGAAATCATATTCGGATTACGACACGTAATATGCTATTGTAATGTTCACACATTTCAAAAGGTGATGGACAAGGCTACTATCTTTGTGATCGTATTCACCGTGTGTGATCAAAAATAACTTAGCAAGTCTGTCTGTTACCTACATGTATAAAATGAATGTGACATCGGCTCAACAAGAGTTACATGTAAAAGATATCAACCAGATTGCAGTCCTAAACCCTTCTGTACCACTAGGTTTACATACTGTATAAGCTGATATTTTCGCGTACAGATATTTTCGCAAATGGCGACCTCTGCCACATATTCGCGTGTTGTTAAATTCGCGTTCACCACCACACAACAGATCTAGGGAAATTCCCTGACATCAACCAGTTTACGATCATGCTGTTTGTAAACACTTTCGCGTGTTGTTAAATTCGCGGGGGATGTTTCATTCGCGAAATTCGCGAAAATAAAACCCTCGCGAAAATAAAACCCTCGCGAAAATAAAACCCTCGCGAAAATAACAGCTTATACAGTACAATTACCAGTATTAAAGGGAAATCCATCCTTAATGGGCAAGTTGTTCTGAACGAAAGAGGAAAAATCAGAGAAAATTGGTGAAAGGTTGAACGAAATCAGACAAGCAATAAGAAAGTTATGAATTTTGGAAAGTTGTAATCACTATATACAGGAACTTCAAATTGGGCGAATAGGTAATGGCACTGCCATGTAGTGGCGGACAACTCTCCCATTCGCTCTAACACACAAAATGACTAAAATGTCGTTTTCAAAATGTACTGATCACTAGGATCTTTTTTCTTTCATGAGGACCTATGAAAATATGCTACAATATGCTATGTATTTTGAGTACTGTGCTTCAGAGAAAACCACAAATTAATAATATTTTGGGGTACGATAAACAGGACAGTTGACCACCAGTATGTCACAATCGACTCAACAAATTGCCAATGTGAGATTCGCATAGATTTAGTGATCTCATTTTTCAAACATCCATAACTTTCTTATTCCTTGTCTGATTCCTTTTCAAACTTTTACCATCCTGGTTTTTTTTTTCTATTTTTCTGCTTTCACAACAAATCATCTTATAACCAAGGTTGGAATGCCCTTTAATGCATTTAAGTGAACATTTAAAGCCCAGCTCATACGAGGCGTCATTTTAATTACATCAGTAGCTGCGCTGATCAAGCTTGTGAAGGCAATAAACACATAGCCAGTTATTACAAGTTATGTGTGCAATGTTCATTTTCCAATCACTTTTTGAACGATATCACACTTCCAGGACTTGCAAAACGCAGTACAAGTCACTGATGCGGTCCTAACATCAGTAAATGACACCTCATGTGAGCCGGGCTTAAGACTCACATTTGAAGCTTAAATCCATTTGACTGTGACATACAGGTGTAACACACATTTTCTGTAGATCCCAGCCCTAAGATACACGTATCTCAGGTTTAGTATTGAACAGCTCAATTCTTTTTTTTCGCTGTGAAACTTGACTTCGAATGTTTCATCTAAAACAATCTTTTACATGTACATTACCTGCTCATGTTTCATGAAACATGATACCCGTGTACTTTTAAACCTTGTTTTTAAATCTAATAGAAGAGAATCTGCTTTATTGGGCAGACTGTACCATCAATAGCATGGGTTAATGCCCATCCATGCCACTCATCCTTATGAACATCTGGGCAATTCCACGGTAACAGAAGGACATTCAGACTCATTTTACCAAGTTCAAACCACAAACCACAAACTACAATTTTTTTTGTAATGGTAGAACATTTCAAACATAAGCGATGTAAGATTCGATCAACTGCCTTTGACTTTCAAAAAATAAATTCTGTTATTGGCAGTAATGAAATTTGCATATTAATGAGGTCGATAATTGAAGTCCTTCCGTTACCGACCTCATTAATATGCAAATTTCATTACTGCTTGGCAATAACAGAAATTTGGTGTGAAGTTGGTAATATGTGTCTGAATGTCCTTCTGTTACCGTGGAATTGCCCATCTGCATTACATGTAGTTTGGGCTTTATTATGAAGATCGATTAAAATTACCTACCTCTAACAATAAGCCTGTATATTCCACCTCTCTTTAATGATCTCTCACCCTCATAGTATATCTCATAAATCCCTTCATCTAATGGCTGGATTGGGTCTGCAAAGATGAGTTGTAGCTGGCCATCAAAAGTATCACCTCCATCTTTCCTCCACTTGATCGCCTTAGTAGATGCCCCAGCAGTCATTGCGATCATCACTCCAGTGTCATTCACATTGACCGTCTTAGTGAACATTGCATCACTGGATATGAAGTTAGCTAGTAAAAGTTGATAATAATCAGATTCGAACAATTAATACATAATTGTAAAACATTATTTTTTTAATCTTGTTGAAGTATGACACGTGAATATGAATTTAAAAGTAAATTAAATTTTGTAAACAAAATATCTGTTCTTACCGACTCTACCTATCAGATAAACCTCTCCAAGCATAATAGAGCAAAATCTCATGTCTTCTTTCAAGTGCACATCAAAATAACTATTAAAACTGTAATTACTTTGAATGAGTTATCAATTTTTAGATTTAATTTCAATTTTTAAATCTACATGTACATGAAAAAGACCCAAATCACATAAAAAAATATAAAAACATACTATCACTTCGCTGGAAAAATGTAGTAACCCTTGTAACACCTCGACCAGGTTTAGAAGCCTCACAGTAGAAGGGTCCAAAACCATCTTCATCCCATCCATTTCCCCTGGGGAATCTGACTACTCTGACGTTTGGATATTTTGCTGAGTGTTGCTGATCTCCTGGTGGTGATCGGCCAGTTGTTATTGTTGCTGATCGATCAAATGAAAGTGTAGCATCTTCATCTGGATCACTGCGGTAGCATTGATACTGCAAACCACCAAAACTAACATTGGTGTATTGTATAGTTAGTACTGTGATGTGAACAACTTCACCTACATCAAAAGAAAGAATTTCATCGTAAATGGATGCATTGTACAGCTTCAGTACGCATTTCAAAAGTAAGCCATGTTGCATTTGAAGAATTTAATCTGAAAGGGCAATAATCTCTTCATAATTCATCTAAAGAGACTTGCAGTGGATATTTATCAAATATATTTATTATTGATCTTCTTTTTTTCTTTCTTTTTTGGGGGAGGGGTCATGATTTAACTAAGTGCTGGGGTGAACTTAAACTTCTTCAGCCCCGTTACAACTGGTAAAAACTGTATCACTTTGCTTCCAACTTGCACTTACTGGAAGTTTTTTCATTACTTAAAAAATTATATGTTCATCTTCAAAAGAAGACTTTCTAAAGTTCCGATCTTCATTCAGCAAAAGTGTTGAGTACACATTAAACCCCTAGCATTTCACACGTGCTAGAGGTACATGTAGGATTTTCCCTTTAAATTTCAAGCTTGGTATTTTTTCTTGTAGTCACAGATCAAATAGACAGAATTGTTTACTTACACAGAGTAGGTTTTAGAATGTACAATAATACCCCCACACAGGTTTGACAGCTTTTACCCAAAGGGAAAAGTACAAAGATCAGAATCAAATGAGACTTTACCCATATCAATAACAACTTATCAATGTACAAAATATGACTGTTAATGCTTCTGACATGAGAGCATGCTGGATAAGACATAGCACAGACCCAACAAATTTTCTTCAACAATTATTATACTCTCAGTCTTACCCCTTGTCCTTTTTCCCTTCTCCCTATCCTGTGGGTAAACTCTGCATTGATTTCAATTTAATATGAATTTGCTTTATTTCAACAGGGTGTCTCCATCAGTAATTTAATTACTGTTCTTCCTATGGCCCCAGCATGAAGAAGAAATCAAGATGCATGAATACAAACATGGTAATAGGAAACAATATGGATAGGTAATAGCCCCTATTCGGCTTGTACATGTACAAAACTATTTCTCTCAGTGATTGCTTTCATTGGTTTAAATCACCTCCAAAACATTTTTGTCACAGGCAAATAAAAACTTGATAGTACCTACATGTATCAGGCCAAGTTAACTTGGTTCCTAGTTTCTCGTCCCTCCCTACATGCTTTAATTCCATATTCAAGAGGTGCGTTTTTAATTTCTTTGTGAAAGCAGATCAAGCATTTAGAAATGCTCATCTAAAACATAAGTTTCATAGGGTACTACATATATACTTCTTTTCTCCAGGCGAATTTGGGCTCTGCAGCTGGTTTCGCAAACCTCACTGTGCATGCTTCTAGTTTGTACGATGTGATATAAACGCGTTCACAAATGATATGCTTTCCCAGAAACTGTGTTTAAAAAAAATAAAATGTGCAATGGTTTTATATATAGGGTGCACATAAAGTTAAATATTTCCTTTAGACAAAATGGAAATTTATGATTTTTTTTTAGTACAGGGCAAGCAGGAGAGGACCTCGTAAGATACGTCAGAGACTTGCCAGTTTGTGTTTGATTAGAACTTTGAAAATTCATATCTTTCTTATTTCTTGTCAGATTTGCTCAAACCTGTTTCTTTCATTTGTCTGTTTCATTAAAAACCAACTTAATATTGTGGTGGACTTCCCCTTAAACATTTTTTTCGATTCTGTGTCGATCATGTTTAGAAGTCATTACTGCCTTATCCTTAATTATTTTCTCACACTTTTACTGATCTTTTTCTTCTATTTAATTCCAAATTAATATTTGGTTGCACTTCCCTAACACAATGTCTTGGAAGTGTCATTTTCAAGTGTGGCAGCCATCTTAGAAAAATAACAAATATCAGGCGTCTGCATCATGCTGCAGCTCGGAACCAGAACCGGTCTCAAACTTGCCAGAAAGAGGGTTTTGAGCCAAGCCAGACACGAACCAGACTAAACCTCTAATTGAGTCAAAGCAAAAAAAAACAAGATGAATGCGACTGCGTCTCCTATATACCTCCGCCTAAATTCAGTTGATGCCTCAAACAGTTCTTGAGATATCGCGGTAACGGTGCTAAAAACCAAGAATTTCATGTAATTTCATGTAAATTGACCTCTGTGACCTCTGACCTTTGACCTCCTTACCCCAAAATCTAATCAGTTCATCTTCGTATAGGGAAACATACTAGTACCAAGTTTGAAGTTCTTACCTCAAACAGTTCTTGAGATATCGTGGTAACGGTGCTAAAAACCAAGAATTTTTATGTAATTTCATGTAAATTGACCTCTGTGACCTCTGACCTTTGACCTATTTACCCCAAAATCTAATCAGTTCATCTTCGTATAGGGAAACATACTAGTACCAAGTTTGAAGTTCTTACCTCAAACAGTTCTTGAGATATCGTGGTAACGGTGCTAAAAACCAAGAATTTTTATGTAATTTCATGTAAATTGACCTCTGTGACCTCTGACCTTTGACCTACTTACCCCAAAATCTAATCAGTTCATCTTCGTATAGGGAAACATACTAGTACCAAGTTTGAAGTTCTTACCTCAAACAGTTCTTCAGATATCGTGGTAACGGTGCTAAAAACCAAGAATTTTAATGTAATTTCATGTAAATTGACCTCTGTGACCTCTGACCTTTGACCTACTTACCCCAAAATCTAATCAGTTCATCTTCGTATGGGGATACATACTAGTACCAAGTTTGAGGTTCCTACCTCAAATGATTCTTCAGATATCGCGGTAACGAGAAGTGGGACGGACGGACGGACGCACGGACGCACGGACGGACAACCCGAAATCATAATGCCTCCGCCACCCACCTTCGGTGGGCGGAGGCATAAAAATGTCCGTTAGAAAAGACTTGTGAAAAAGCTCACTTTTTGTCATGTTTTATCACTCACAAAGTAAATTTTTCTATACATTCATATATAGAGTGACATTTCTTGGTGTAAATATTTTTATTACAGATTTAACTGTGTTCGTAGGATCAGCAATTTCTATGTTTTTTTCTTCTTTATTCCTTTTTTCTTTTTTCTTTCTCCACCCATATCTCTTTCTCTCTCTCTCTCTTTTTCTCTCTCTCTCTCTCTCTCTCTGACTTATAGTTTGCCTGAGAACTTTATAAAGAGCTTTACAAAAAGCTAGCTAAATCACCAAACCCATTTTATGTTTCCACTACTTTCAATTATTAATCATTACCCAGTGGTGCAACACGAAGTCAACTTCAGTCATTTAAAGTTGAGTGTGAATAATGTGTCAAAAATATTGCTCAATTTAAATACTAAAACCACTGAAATCTTAAAATGTCCCGTTGCATACTATAAATATATCAGTGTTGTCACAGTTGAGATTTGAGATTCCGCAAGATGGGGGTGTGGGGGAGGAGGATGAGAATCGAGGAGGAGGGGTAAGGGGGGGGGGGGGCACAAATATAATGTCACACATGTATGTGCCGCTGTGACGTCCGCCATTTTCAACCTTCTCGGGTCGCTCCCATGATATGCGATTTTGACTAACCGCACCTCGATTGGCTTCCGACTCACTCCCGAGATATGAGAAAACAATGCACACAGCCCATTGTCCGGGAACGGTCGCTCCCTAGCCTCCCAGGCCAGCGCAGCATGGGAGCTGGGAGGCCTAGTGCGGCCTAGTGCCCCCTAGGGCTAGCGGCGGCTCAGCGAGATCAATCTGCATGCGACATCGAGTTCTGAATTCAGTGCAGTGGCATGTACAGTGTTAAAAACAGCGCTGCGACCGCTCGCTCAGTTCAGCACATGCACCGCATGTGTACCAGAGTAGTGAGATCGGAAGCAGCTAAAATTAACTCTGCCCTAGGCCATAACATAAGCCCTTTCGCTCCTTAGACCCTCAAAAATGAGCTTCCTCAATTAACCATTTAGCTCCTTAGCCCCCTGTTTTGAGATTGACAGAGGCACACCCACATCCTAAAACAGGTTGAGGGCCCCCCCCCCCCCCCCCCCCCCCCGGGAAGGGGAAGGGGGAGGAGGATGAGGATGAGGATGAGGATGAGGATGAGGACGGGGTGGGAGAGGAGGAGGGGGTGGGAGAGGAGGAGGGGATGGGGAGGAGGACGGGGGGAGGAGGGCGGGGTGGGGAGGACGGGGTGGGGGAGGATGGGAATGGAGGATGATGGAGAGGAGGGAGGAGGGGGATGGGGATAGGGAAGGATGGGGATGGAGGAGGGGGATGGGGAGATGGGGAGGAGGGGGAGGAGGGGGGGGGGGGGAGGAGAAGGGGTTGGGGAGGAGGATGGGTGGGGCGGAGGGGGTGGGGAGGAGGAGGGATCGGGGAGGAGCATGGGGATATGGGAGAGGAGAGGGAGGAGGGGGATGGGACTGGAGTGGATGGGGCAGGAGGGGGATGGAGGAGGAGGGGGGTGGGCAGAGGGGATGGGGAGGGGGGATGGGGCCTGGGGAGGGGGAGGAGGAGGGGGATGGGAGAGGAGGAGGGGGATGGGGGATGGGAGATGGGGGAGGAGGATGGGGATGGAGGAGGATCGATGGGAGGAGGAGGGGGGAGGGGAGGGGGAGGATGATGGGGCCTGGGGAGGAGGATGGGGATGGGGGAGGAGGATGGGGATGGGGGAGGAGGATGGGGATGGGGGAGGAGAATGGGTATGGGGGATGGGGAAGGGGATGAGGGAGGAGGATGGGGATGGGGGAGGGGGATGGGGATGGGGGAGGGGGATGGGGATGGGGGGAGGAGGATGGGGATGGGGGAGGAGGATGGGGATGGGGGAGGAGGATGGGGATGGGGGAGGATGGGGATGGGGGAGGATGGGGATGGGGAGGAGGATGAGGATGGGGATGGGGGGAGGAGGATGGGGATGGGGGATTAGGGGATGGAAGAGATGGGGAAGATGATGATGATGATGATGCACAGCACTTGTATAGCCCCATATATCTGTTAAAAAAACATTCAAAGGGGCTTGCTCCATAAAAAGTTACTTGTCACACACTAGAGATAGGGAGGGACAGGAAAAGGAGGATGTATTCAGAGGTATAAACTTTACTATTATAAAGGTTTCTTAAATAGAAATACCAGAGTAACGAAAATTGGCAAAGGGGATTTTGCTCATCTTTTGACTCAAAAGTTGCAACAACATGATCCCCTTATAATAATTATGTTTAATTACTAAGTTACTTCTAATATTGCTACATTATTCAATTCAATTCAAGACTTTATTCCAGACGCAGCTGCAAAAGCAGAGGTCCATATAACACATTTACATGAGAGGAGCAAACATAAAGAATCAAGGAACAAATACAAAGATAAGCGTACAAGAGAAACCACAAAACTAATATACCACTGGTATTAATATTACTACATCACAAAATCTGATATTATTGAACTCTACGAATGATCACGCAGGCTAACAAACTATTTAAAATTACAACCCAATGTCCCCCAAAACTATGGAGCATGACCCAGCGAATAGGCCCTTCTTTCATGGTCAGCACCGTACCAGCCGCACTCACTCCCTACTCTCACTAAAGATTCGGTGCATTTAGCCAAAGGCAAAACGTCCTTTCCACTTACCGTTCAGAAAACATGGTAAACAGACCATAAAAAGTTGTAGCAGCGCTGCATAAAACTTGTCCATCCTGGAAAATCGCCGTGATCACCAATGTCTTCTATCTGTTGCTCATATCACTAATCAGCAACTCACATCCTTCTTCTCAAGAAAATGCATTATGATTAAATTTGTTTCGTTCACTTCCTTGTTGAGAAACCCATGAAATGACCGCATTTGTTTGTACTTGTTTATACTTAATTCCGCTACCGTCCGGGTCGATTGCGCGGCCTATACGCGTGTACATGTACGGATTTGTCATTTGAGAGCGTGTATGTGAAGAATAACAGGCCTATATAGTATAATAGGACAGGTGTTCACCGGTGATCGTACCGTCATCATTTCAAATGAATGTTTTCACCCCAAAATAATAAGCAATAGGAAAAATTGGATACTTTGAGACACTAACCATATTCCTTATCAAATCCGTTGGAACAAAATAATCCACACGTCAGCCAGGCTGCGGATCGGGACAGCTTATATAAATTAAATAGCACACAACTTCAGTCATCCCGGCCAGTCATGAATGCGGATGGTCATAAATTTTCAGAATTATAGGTTAACGACAGTGTGAAGGATATTCACTGATTTCATTTTTACTTGATGCATATTTTCCCTAAAATCCGACGGCAAATATTGCCAGGTTAATTTTTTTCTACTGAAACGTCCTTTATCTCAACATGAAAGAGCTGCTTACAACAACAGAAAAAAAGAGATAAATACATTGTGATTTTCTCAGAACAGGAAAATGATAGAGGCATCCACTCAAGGAGAAGGTAAGGATTTCTATTTATCAGTGTATGTATTGGAATCAAGAGCAATCTGAGATCAGACATAATTATGTAAATCACAATATACACACGTTCAGTGTGTGCCATGTATACCTGAGATCACGTTGGAGGTTCTATGGCTTCATCGGATATCCCTTTCCGGTGTTTATCATTAAGTGTATAGATCCAATGATATCATTTTATTGTATATCAACCTATATGGTATATAATTTCCTTTAACCTTTATATACATAGAGCTTGTGTCTTTTAGATTATTTTAATTGCTAAGATATAGACCGCATTTTGTTATCATTATGTGACTGTAGCTGGCTGTTGCATAAGCCCAATAAACCTTCAAGGCTTTAATTGTTTTAATAATTTTTATAAGATTTTATTTTTTCTTTAATTTGATGTACGGTATTGATAATCAAATATAACTATTCTCTTTTCTAGCAATCCTTGATATCGCAATGATGCTCTGTTGTGTCATTACCGCTTCAAATTTCAACTTTCAACTTTCAAATTTCAACTTTCTTTTTGCCTTTCAGAAATCACATGTACCAAAAATATAATAGAGTATAACCATAACAATACAAAAGTATCGTCTATACACTGTATTCTCTATCACACAACACAATGCCTAGAATAAAACAAGACGAGGAGACCTTGGTTGAAGCACAGCTTGTTAAGTTAAGGCCCCTCGGATGATGTGAGAAAGATGACTGATTCATGCATGAATACAAACAAAAAAAATGAAATATATACCTATACTGAGTACTTAGGTTCATGACCACAGCGATATACAAGAAGATGCAGACATCACTTATTGACGAAAAAACACTGACGGGCAGAGAGAGAGAGTGGAAAGGAGGGGGAGAGAGAGAAGAAAGAGAGATAGATAGAGACAGAGATTCCCAGAATAAA